>VWZT01016885.1:61008-73044 GCA_013397055.1 Pachycephala philippinensis | reverse complement strand
AAAAAAAAAAAAAAAAAACAAACCACCAAACAAACCAGCAACCCAGGTCAGAAAGGAGGCAAAGATAAAATGCCTCGTGAGAAAAGGTGAGGAAAAAGAACCCCAAAAATTTCCTCACCACCACCCCTAAAACAACCCCAAAAATTTAAATGAGCTTCATTACCTAGTTAATAGCCATCTGCCTTTTGGCGCTTCATATATATATGCAGGGACCATCCCTGCAAGGACCAATGAAGCTAGCTTCTTTGATTACAATTTCTGGAAGCTGTAAAGGGTATAGCCTCTGAATCACCTGGTGCTGATTCACAGTGATTCATCACATCAGACAAACTTAACAGTAAAACAAAAAGAATTTATTTAGGAAGAGCAGTGTCTAGATAAAACATCAGTGGCAAAAACTTACAAGTAAAATAAATATGAAATGCAGGGCTTTTTAAAATGCAACAACCAGATTCCTCTGCAGTATTTGTGAAATAGCCTCCCTGAGACACTTCAGGAAATGTCACCTGCCTAAAGATCTCCACCAATGCTGAATACAAAACTTGGTAGAAGCTGCAAGATTTTGGGACTGGTGACTGGGCATCCTCTTCTAAGTTCTCCATAACATTTTTTCATCCTTAACCTGGTTGCATGTCTAATACATGTATGCTTGAAGATTTACATCTTTATCTCTTGATTACTTTCTAGATTTAGATTATGGATGTAAATTCAGATTCCTTTCATGGCTCAGCTCACTTGAAAAAATGGTTATATTTTAACCAGCTGTATTTTAACTGCAGGTATTCCTTTAATTTTTCTGAGAGAGGTTTGTTTGGTTTTTGTTTTTTTTTTTTTTAACTGCTGGCCGACTACTTCCTGCCAAATCTGAGTGGTTTAATTATACCTCTAAGCCTTGTTAGAGCTGTTATTAACATATATTAAATATTTTATGTAAATCATTTACATAGGAAGCATTTAGCCAAAGTTCTGATTATCTGGTTTCAATTTTTTTCTGTAAAAGTTTTACTACAGAAGCTTTTAATGTTATTACCAAATGTGGTAACCAAGCACTTTGTTCAGGCTACCTCACTGAACCTGCATCTCTAGGATTTGCTTTCTATTTAACCTCATGACATTCAACAAGGCCAAGTGCAAGGTCCTGTCCCGGGCTAAGGCAATCCCCAATACTATTAGAGCCTAGGGAATGAAATTATTGACAGAAGCCCTGCAGAGAAGGACTTGGGAATACTAGTGGACAAAAAACTGGACATGAGCTAGCAATGTGTTTGCAGTCCAGCAAGCCAATAGTATGCTGGGCTGCATATAAAGAACAGACTGATGGAGATGATTCTGCCCCTCTGCTGCTCTCTTTTGAGACCCTACCTGTAGTGCTGCATCCAGCCCTGGGGCCTCCAACAGGACACAGCCCTGTTAGAGCAGGTCAGAGGAGCACTTCTATGAAGAGAAGCTGAGAGTGTGGAGGCTGTTCAGCCTGGAGAAGAGAAGGCTCTGGGGAGACCTTATTGTGGCCTTTCACTGCATAAAAGGGGTTTAGAAGAAAGATGGAGAAAGACTTTTTACCAAGGTATGTAGAGACAGGAAAGGAGCCAATGGTTTAAACTGAAGAAGGGTAGATTTAAATTAGAGATAAAGAAAAAAGAGCATGCTGTTCTCTATCACATATTCTACAGGAAATTTACAGCAATTAATGTTCCTAGTTCTGAGTTTCCACATTTTCAGAAGATGGTGTTTATGGCAACACAAGTCTGTAGTTTCTTATTTACTTTTGCTGCTGATCCAAGAAATGGAAGTAGTTAAGTTCTGTTTTCCTTACAATTGTTTCTGGCAATGTCTTAATGCATCATTTGCTTTCTACAAACAACTGATGATAATGCCTTCAAGAGTAGTAAAAAACATTTTCCAGAACAAGAGTAGATTGTTGTGCAATGAGATGGGATTTATTAGCATTCTGTATATAGTAAGCAACTATTTTCTTTGAATGAATAGACTAAGGAAAAAAAGTACCATGGTTCTCAGCAGTGATAAAATTTTTATTAGCAGATTTTCTGTGGAGATTGTGGGAGGTAGAGAGAATGACCCTAATGTAACTGAGGAAGTACTAAAGGTATTTTATGCAGTTATAGAGTACTATTCCTCTATTCTCTGTGCGCATAGCAAAGGGGCCATAGAGAGGAAGTGATAAAGAAATGTGGGATCAGGCAGGCTTATAAATGATTCTGTACTTTAATAGGCAGGCTTATAGTTAAAGCAACCTGTAGTGGAGGGAAGAGAACATCCTGAATAAACATAAGCACATATTTATATATAGATAAACAGTTACAAATACAAAAACTAAGATATCTTTAAAAGTTGTCATCCAACTTCAAGGCAAATACTTTGTATGCAATTCTACAATTGAAGATTTGATTTAGGTCCAAAAACTGATGAGGCAAAACTTATGAAAGATAAACCAATCAAAGGTTATTAAAACCAAACTACTGCATCTTGCTAAAAGAAACCATGAGCTACAAATCACCATAGGTTAGGACATGATCAGAAAAGTGTCAGTATTTCCTTTTATTGTCTTTTTAAGCCTGACTTGTCCAGAAGAGGTCATTGAAATATGTTGAATGGAAGACAGATGTTGCTTTTACCATTTTGCCTATCTCTGTGTTGCAACTTTGAAGTCAAATATAGTACAGATCAACACAGAATCCTTAGTTCCCAAGAACAACAGGTGTCACATGGTCTTTTTTTAACTCTTTCCAAATTCTTTTAAAAATAAATTCCGGGAAGAAAGTTAGAATGGTGATGAAGCAGGTTGGAAAAGTATTTAGTTGCAGTCTGTATGAATGGGAACTGTTATATTTGATGTTCCAATAAACAGTATGCCTTTCTAAGCGTATATTACAATATACAGAGACATATGTTAGTGCTCCATATAAGCTGGAGGGTCTTCATTATCTAAATAAATGTTTGTAAAAGGAGGCATTTTCACAATAATACACTGGTTTTTAATGCTTGCTCATGCACAACCAGATCACCTCCTGAGCACTTCCAGAGACAGTGACTGCACCACCTCCCTCTGCAACTTACGCCAGTGCATAAATCAAATTTTTTTCAGTGAAAAAGTTTTTTGCTGATATCTAATCCGGACCTCTGGTAACTTAAGGCCATTTCTTTTCATCCTTTCACTTGAGACACGGCAGAAGAAATTGACCCCCACCTGGCTACAACCTCCTTTCAGGTATTTGTAGAGAGCAGTAAGTTCTCCCCTGAGACTACTCTTCAGGCTAAACAACCCCAGCTGCTCCTCACAAGATTTGTGCTTGAGATCTTTGCCAGTTTAGTTGCCCTTCTCTGGAAATACTTCAGTACTTCAATGTCTTTTCTGAAGTGAGTGGCCCAAGACAGAACACATTATTTGAGATGTGGCCTCAACAGTGCCAGGTCCAGGGTGACAATCACATCCCTGGTCATCCTGGCCACACTATTCCTGATACAGGCCAGGATGCTATTGGCCTTCTTGGCTATCTGGACACACGCTGGCCCATGTTCAGCTGCTGCTGGCAACCAGCACCCCCAAATCCCTTTCTGCTGAGCAGCTCTCAAGTCACTCATACCGAAGCCTAGCACTGCCTGGGGGTGTTGTGACCCAAGTGCAGGACTTGGCACTTAGCTTTGGTGAACCTCATACAGTTGCCCTCAGTCCATTGATCCAAGCTATCCAGGGCTCTCTGTAGAGCCTTCCCACCCTCCAGCAGATCAACACTCTCTCCTAATGTGGTGTCATCTGGAAACTTACTGAGGATGCATTCAAACCCCTCCTCCAGATCCATCATTACAGATATTAAATAGGACCAGCCCAATTCTGAGCCCTGGGGAACATCACTAGTGACCAGCCACCAACTGAATTTGGTTTCATTCACTGCCACTCTGGACCTGGCCATTCAACCAGTTTTGCACCCAGTGAAGAGCACTTCCATCCAAGCCGTGAGCATCCAGTTTCCTCAGGAGAATGCTGTGGGCAACAGTGGCAAACACTTTACTGAAGTCTAGCTAGACATCCACTGCATTTCCCTCATCCTAAGTGAAGAGCATTTCTCTGCATACAGTTAGATAAATCAATTTATTTCAGGGTTACACATATATCAGCCAGTTATACTGTAGGCAGAAGTAGACAGAGATGTTTGAGAAGCAGTACAGAACGATCAGTAAATGCAGTCACCTCAAGGAGTAGTAGAGTTCCTGCATTTACAGTAGTGCGCTTTACATCTAGAAATAAACTGTCCTTAAGCAGCATAATTTTCCACAAAAATAAGATATGTCATCAACAATTAAATTTCGTGAGCTTTGTGAAACTGATTATGACCATTTTTGAAATACTAAGGAAAGATACTTTTAGTTTAAGCCACTCCAGGTTGATCATTTTTATGACAGAAATTTCATACATCCTTGTATTTTGTGGCTAAACAACATCCATCATGCTTTAGCAGGGGAGTTACTCTATTGACCAGATACTTTTAAATTCCTTTATTTAATTGTCCTGGGAACTTTATATATCATCTGTGACATATGCACCTCCATGACTAGCAAAATTGGAACACTTAATGAAAGCTAAACTGTTGTACCTTTGTGTACTCATGTTCAACTTTCAGTAAAGATAGTACAAGCGTGACATTTCTTGTGACATTTTAATACTTTTAACAAAATATGGTTTAGAAGCACAGTGGGAAACACTTAAATTATTTGTAATACTATATGTCAAATGAGGGAGAATTAATTAAAATTTTTGGTCCACTGGAGATTTAAAACATTTCAGGATGTGTTCTTTTCCTATATTGGGATAAGTGACATTTTGTACACAATGAAAAATAAAAATTTTGAAAGGTCAAATTTTCAAAAGTCTAAAAAGGTTTAAAATTATTTAAAAAACATAGACATGTTAATGAATGTTAAATCTTATGGACTCATAGAATCTAAATTTTGGAGTTTTATTCCTTGCTTTCTGTGAACTAGGGTATCATCCCACACTTATTCTTCCATACTACACTGTGTGAACTGATCTCATTCAGAGAGCTAACCATCAGAGAATTAAAAGTTCAAAATCCAGAAACTATAAAGTAAAAAGAAAACATGTTCGTAAGTTCTATGATTAAATACTTTTTGTTTCTTGAGAAAAAAGTCAGACCAATATAGGCAGGAAATGACTAAATGAACATCAGCAAAAAAATAATTTTACCTTTTCTGACATAATTTTCTCTTTTACAAAACCAAAATGTTCACACATTAAAAATGTTCAATTGAAATTAAATACATTTCACTCAGAAGAATGGTTCAGTGGGTTTCCAACCAGGTCCAACATCTTCCCTTGCACCTGAGAAGTCTCAACTTCTGGAATCAGCTCATTCTGGAGAAACACTGTGCCACACAGTCCAGTACTTTTGCCTTGGTAAAGAGTACATGGCTGTTTGCTGTCTGTGTGTAGTTTTCACTATGCTGTGTAGGCATTCCATTGCCTAGTAAATCTTTGTAATTAATTTGATCCCTTTTCCTTGGGACCAGCATGAAAACAATGTTTAAAGATCCTTTTGATTAGTTTTCCATGCAAGAGCTTATGACAAAATTACAGTTGCAGAATTAGAGCTTTTAAAATATTTATCTTTTTGGAACATATTCTAATCAAAACACATTCTACTTTTGCTCCATTTCTATGCTAAGGTATTTATGATGAAAGCACAAGAGTTCTGGTCTAGCTTTTTGAACTGCAAGACACCTACTGGTAGAAGACAATTGAGCCAAAAATGTTCACAAGCTTGCAAATCCAGCCTCTGATGTCATATGTCCACGTCCTGAACAAAAACTAGAAAGTCAACATAGACTCCTATTGAATCTGATGAGCTTAGAAGTCAAATTGTAACTGAAGTACGTGTTCTGAGTCACATTAAAGGGAAACATGTTTTTACTGCATTTACACCAATAAAAATGCTTACCAGTATTATTGTTGTCATTTTAGAAAATAGCGATATTGATATACATTTGATAGGCAGATATTTAGACACCTAGCTTTAATTAAGTAAAAGGTGGATTATAGAATACCACTCTAATATTTGAAATAAATATATTTGACTCATTCTATTGCCAGTTGGCCAAGTCTGTATCAGTTTCTGAATATTCAGTGACAAAAAGAATTAAGGAGAAGGTATTACTGATAGTGATGGTCTCTTTACATTTTCAGAACATTTTATTGAAAAGCTGGCAAAACTATCAACCTTAGAATCAAGGGAAGATAATTAAAACTAAGGAGTATTCAATAGAAACTACCAAAAGTATTTCCTTGAGGCACTAAATTAAAAAGAAAAAAAAATTATTTTCACCATTACCCTTCCTACCATCAGTATAGGTCATATCTGTGGGATTTTTATACTTTATATACCTGACTTGACACAAATATATATTTTTAATATTCCAACTTATAAACAGATTTATGACTATGAAGAGATTCCCATTGTGTGTCCTAATTTTGTCACAGTAAAACCTTTCAAGTTTTACTGTGTGGCATCTGGATGAAAGAAGACTTGCAACTGATGCTGTGTTTTACAGTTTAGTGTAAAAACAAAAATCTCTTACATTCATGAGAAAATTCAATTTTGTGGAGAAAGAAAAATCAGGAATGGTGTTCACCTGAGATAAACTTTAACATCCCTACCTGTCTTTAAAACGACCACCCCCTCTTGCCTTGTAGCCTTGTAGGCATATCTGTTTTCTATAGACAATTTTATTTCAATAACATTTGTACTAAAGCTTCAAGTTCATACTATGGGGTAAAAGGTCATCCAGGATAAAACAACAGGATAAATATGTTGCAAAAATTAAGCACTGGTCTAGAAAGTCCTATTGTCACAAAGGAGATGAACATAGTCACTTTTGTGTCTAAATTGAAACATCCTTCCTCAAATAAGCATGCACAATTTATCATCTTGTAATTAGTGAAATATTATGCACTCCTTGCTTCCTTATCCTGCTACCACAAGATGTGTATACAGGTTATACTGTGCTTCAGATTTTCAGGGTTTTATCCCCTGTAGATTTTTCAGTATTTCAGGAAGAAAAATCCTTAGATAAACGTATAGTTTTATATGTAGCTGTACATATGGGCTTACAGCACATACAGAATCTCTAAGTCTCACTTTGTCTTTCTGCTAGGTGGTGTAAGATGTCTAAAGCCACGCAATTCAAAGAAGATCCTGGGGTAAACCTGCATATAACATATCCAATTCCTTTACAGAGGCAAAACCAAGACTGACTCCTCTCAGAAGAACATGCTTCACCATAAGAACTGTGTCATAAGATGCTATGTCTCTACCTCCAGTCAGTGTATGCTTTGAGCCAAGAAGCTCCACAATGGTTTCAGAAAATTATTTGTTTACAAAAATTCTGTATGTCACAGATCCATCTAGCAATCAAAACTTGCTTTTAGGCTTAAGGAAAAAAAAGCCTTTCAAGGCAGTGGTTACTGGAAGAGCATCGTAGCAATGTCATTCATTAGAATGAGATCATGTAATTAGTGCTATTACTTAATAAAGAATCATATTTTTAATGAGAACTTTAAGGGATGGTCTAGTTTTGCCTCTCGTATATCTTACAATAGGGTCTAATAGAAAAGCACAAGGACTAGGACTTCTTTTGACCAGATTGTTGCAATTCCTGGAGACGTATGGTTGCCCATGGCTAGAGACTAGGCTAAGTGTTCTGAAAACAGAGTAAATAGGTTCTTTAGTGCTATAGTGATTGTAATTGGAGTGCGTGTTTGTGTTTGTGTGTGTGTGTGTGTCTGTGAAAGGTCTTGGAAGGGGACAGGAGACATTAATCAGATGTAAAAGGACAAGCAGGGAAACAGTAAAGAAGTGTTGGCTGCCCTGGCCAGTGTCCAAGTATGGGGAGCATGAACTTAGACTGAACTAATCATTTTCAGATATCTTTTATTCCTAAAAGGGAACGGTTCTAAAGAGGAATTTTTAAGGAGAAATTGGGACAGTTTTATGAATGTTTACAGGAAATTACTCCCAAGAGTAACAAGCAGCAAATACATGTTTAAAAAATCCATCAGTGGTAATGGAAGCAAAGTTTAATGGCCAGCTGAAAGAAGATACTGACTTACTAAACCTGAAAAAAGAAAGTAGCAAGGATAAAAATCCCTGTCTCATTCTAATTACAGAGGCCAACGGAATATGCTAGAGGCCATAAAGAGAGTGAAGACAGTGATTGTATTCAAAAGAATCACAGAATGCATTCGTTTGGAAACAATCTTTGAGATCATCAAGTCCAGCACCACCTTCTCAATTAGACCATGACACTGAGTGCCACATCCAGTCTTTTCTTAAACACCTCCAGGGACAGCGACTCCACCACTTCCCTGGGCAGCCCATTCCAATGGCCAATCATCCTTTCTGTGAAGAAATTCTTCCTAACCTCCAAACTAAACTTCCCCTGATGCAGCTTTAGACTGTGTCCTCTTGTCCTATTGCTGGTTGCCTGGGAGAAGAGACCGACCCCCACCTGGCTACAGCCTCCCTCAGGGAGTTGTACAGAGTGATGGGGTCTCCCCTGAACCTCCTCTTCTCCAGTCTAAACAACCTCATCTCCCTCAGCCGCTCCTCACAGCAATTGTGTTCCAGACCCTTTACCAGCTTTGTTGCCCTTCCCTGGACATTCTTCCTAAACTGAGGGACCCAGCATTGGACACAGCACTCAAGGTGTGGGTCACCAATGCTGAGTACAGGGGAAGAATCACTTCCCTGGTCCTGCTGGCCACACAATTCCTGACGCAGGCCAGAATGCCATTGGCCTTCTCGGCCACATGGGCACTGCAGGCTGTCAGCTGCCCTCAGTCAGTACCCCCAGGTCCCTTTCTGCCCGGCTGCTGTCCAGCCACTCTGTCCCCAGCCTGTAATGCTGCATGGGGTTGTTGTGGCCAAAGTGCAGGACCCAGAACTTGGTCTTGTTCAACCTCATATTATTGGATTCGGCCCATGGATCCAGCCTGTCCAGGTCCTTCTGCAGAGCCCTCCTGCCCTTCAGCAGATCAACACTCACACACAGCTTGGCATAGTCAGTGAATTTCCTAATGGTAGACTCCATCCCTTCATCCAGATCCTTAATAATGATGTTAATCAAGATTGGGCCCAACACTCATCCTTGAGGGACACCAATAGTGACTGGCCACCAACTGGATACAACACCATTCATCACCAGAAGAATTATATGAGTATGCAGACCTTTTACCAAAGCAATCTTCCCACATACTAGGGAGACAGCAGATTCTAAAATAATAATAGTGAAACACTGAAGCGTGTTCCTTCCGTGCGTGCAGTTCTTTTCAGAATGATGTATTTTAGTACAAGAGCAAGGAGGCTCACTTGAGATTTGTGCATGTAGTACATTGGCTCTGCTTTCTCCTCACCTTCTGTATCCCACAAAGCTCAATTTTCAATGATGTATAAGTGTCACTGTTGGAATGAGCACAAGTACCAGAATACAGCACAATTTCATATCTGGAATTATGTGTAAAACCTGCTCCAAAAACCCCATCTCTGTTCCAGTAAATATCTGATACATTTAAACTCTGACTTTTAAAAAGAGGCTGGAACCAGGTCTTTCTTCTTCATCTCTTTATTTTTCTTTTCACAAGTCTCATTTCAAACCACCTCCCTCACATTTATGAATACTGCTTAAAACTTCTTAGAGGATCTGAATCTGGGCCAGAAACCTGAGCCAATGTTTCTGAAGTTGGAGGGACATTCGCTCAATAATGCAGGAGCTGTAGGCTTCTCCAAACCTTCTCAAATACCAAATTTTGTAACAGAAAGGCAACAGATGGGATGGTGTGTAAGAATAGTTTGATTGGAAGGTGATAAGCTAGAAAACAGCAGCTTGGCATTAGGAAGATGTTAGGGGGAAGATAACAAGATTATTATAGACTTCCAGGGAATATAAACACTGTGTGAAAATTTAGGATAGTTGGCTGGGAGCATGATCAGTAACTAAGAAAGGACAGCAGCTGGCTAATCAGGGATGAGAGAGGACTGGCCTGGGAACTGCTTGTACAGTGAATCATCATACTGTCCTAAATCATGGCACAATCCAGAAGTGATGAAAAACAGCCTGAAAAATGCTGCCAGGCCACCAAAGCTGGATGCCTTTTGTCTGTGCTCTAGTTTCCTGAGGCTCATGAATGAGTCAGTGAGAGTTAGGAGACCACAGGTAGTTTCACTACTGAAGTTATAGGGTTGTAGCATGAAGTGAAAAATATTAAATATTTCAAAAGGATCACAGAGTGAGATTAGAAAAGGAAGAATCATCCAACCAGTACAAAACATAGAGTATAAATTGTAAAAATGTTGTTTTAAGTAATTAAAAAAAAAAAAATAGTAACTTTCATGTTATTGCACATGATATTACTTTTGCATATTTTACCTAATTTATTTTAATCCGAGATGGAGTAAAGTTGCCCTCTCCCTCTCCTCTCCTCTCCCTCTCCCCTCCCCCTCTCCTCTCCCTCTCCTCCTCTTTGAAGTGTAAGTAGTATCTACACATCGTAGGATCCTCACCCAGGATCTGAGCTTTCTAGCTGTTCAGTAACATAAATAATAATGAATTCTTTTGACTAGTTCTATCCAAAAAAACCAATGTGTAACACGCACTTAACTGCAGCTTCCGTCAGCTTCTTGGATTGCCACAGCAGCTAAATGGTAAAACCAAAATGTTCTAATAACAAACAAATGGTAATGCACTACCTAGGTTTTCCTATTTATGACAGAAAGAAGATTTTAAAAGAGATATGTGTAATTAATGTCCTACCACATGGCTTAGTTTCACAAAATCTGCTTAAAAGAAAGCATCAGCTCAGAGCACTTGTGGTCAGATTTCAAATTCCTGTATTCATGTAGTGAACCCTGTAATCAGCACTGAAGTAATAGTGTTTCAAATGGAATATAATGGGAGTTGCATTTTGAACTTGTGGACAGTTCTCTAATTATGTTCTCTGCAATTGCAATGAGCATGAGTTTTGTTTTCAAAAGAGAGAAAGGTGTTTTGTTAGGAGCATCTACAAAGTTATCTGATAAATAACTGAAACCTAAAGTGGTATTTTTTAAACATTGCTAAAGAGTTAAAAATATCTACATATTCCAAAAAGCAAAACACTTAAGAAGTAATTTAATAATTTTCCAGAATTCATAGGACTGCTATGATTAGCTTGAAGCCATTTGATAGAGACAAGATATCTGATGGTAAGTGAATTATCCCTCTCTCCATATAGTCAGGGAACTTTTGCTATACCATGAGGATATTTATCGGAGAACAAAAGCTTGTGGTTGCATCAAATTTTGTCTCATAAGAATTCAATGCCATAGAAAAAATATATGCTGCTTTCTGTGGTTTTGTGCAGAAGACTTGCAGACTGTAACCAAAGAATAACTGGTGCACATCATTTCATTCATCATAACCTTCCTTCTTAGATAAAGTAGATGGAAGGAAGAGGTGAAAATTGAGGTTAATTGCTATTTTCCATCAAAGAAGATAAGTAATATTTCACAGTGATTCCCAACATATTCTGTCTCAATTTGTGGTGGTTTAGTTTGCATCTTTTACTTTTTTGTGAGATAAGAATTAGAAGAAGGGCAAAGCAGGCTCAAAACTTTAAAGAATACAAAGAAGTTTATTACTAACAGAATTAAAGGTAATAAAAAGAATGATAATGATAAAAATTAAAGCAAACCCTCCCTTTCCCTCCAGCACCTCCCCCTAATAATCTCCCAACTCCCACAAAGGATAACACATGTGATTTTAGGTCAGAATTGCAGTTCTTAAGTCTCTTCCATATTTGAAAGAAAAAGAGGTTTTTCCTTCTGCTCCAGTGTGGTGTTTCAAACTGCCACTAGCAAACCGACCCGCCCGGAAAATCTGCTGCCATGAAATACATTTCTCTCATGAATTCTGCAGTCTTCCCACAACTGCTATCATGAACCAGGAATGGGGTATTCTTTTTAAGGATAA
>VWZT01016885.1:17141-60505 GCA_013397055.1 Pachycephala philippinensis | reverse complement strand
GGGCCCGGGCCCGCCACCCCTCCCGGCTCAGGGACCGGCAAAGAAGAGAGTGACTTTCCCCTCCTCAGTGCCTTTTTATATGCAAAATCGTGAGACGCGATTGGTCTAAAACCCTGTCCATCAACTCAGTCTCTTCAAACCACCACACAATTGCAATTTGAACAGCTCTCTAAAGGTACAAATAATGCTGACGTGTTTTGCTTCTGAAAAAAATATGTGCTTTTTGACTGGAACTGAGGCAGAAATTCTTCAGTTTTTCACTTCTGTCCCGTTTTCACACAGCAATCTGTTTGTTTGGATTTTTTTCCTCCCTCATACTTTTGAATAAGGTTCCAGTTAATTATACACCACTTATGGTCTTTAATAAAAATTGTATAAAGCTTAAGACTTGTCTTAAGATTCAAATCAAAGCATCTCTAGGGGACAGAGTTAATCTACTTCAGCAGTTTTACGAAACATTTTTTACGCCTATACTTTCTCTACTAAGTTTGATGGTTAGGGGAAACCATCACAGAATACCCAAGAAGGATAATTTTAGGATTTTAGAATAGAAAGCATAACTTTCAAGGACAGGATGCACTAATTTCTAACTTTGAGTTACAGTTTGTAGTTACGATGGCAAGATATCCTGGATTCTTATATAATTCTTGCATTCATTCTCATACTTCATTCTTGACTGCTTTTGTGAGTGCAGCCATTCCATCTGTTTTCAGAGAGAAAGCCTGAACTCAGAAGTAGGTTAAAATATGTTTTCTATGTTATGCAGATGATATCATTCCTCTGGCCTTAATAACTGTAACAATGAGGTTAGGAGAATAAAACAATTTGAACTTCATGGTTCTTCACCACAGTTACATTTTTTAAAATACCTTTTGGCTCCTGGGAAATCACATCTGAAAACCTGTTTCCTATGAAACTGTTAAATCAGCAGAAAAATAGACATAAAATGACATTTCAAATTCATCATAATTTCTTTCCTTACAAAGGAAGAAGTTGTTTTGTGCAATGGGACTTAAAAGGCTGCATCAGACTGATGACACATTTCTGTTGGGAAATGTTCACGGTAATTACATGTTTACCTTGCAGCACATTACCATTAAATCCCCCTGTACCAAGGAACAGATTGAACAAAATTTATTCAGTAGATTAAATAGTGGTAAAAATTATATGGAAAATGCAAGAAATTAACCATTAAGTCCTGGGTGACCCAACCAGAGCAAAATGGGGATTGTTCAGCTATACCCTGGATTTGTTGGACAGGTTGACTGCTGATAATGATGCAGACTTGCAGAAAATTAAAAACATGCTTATGGGAAACAAATTCTGGCTCTGATATGTATTGATGGGTATTCCCTTTCCTTGGTGTTAAGAAGTTGGGTGAAAAGAAAACAGGTGGTGAAATGTTGACTGTCTCTGCAGTCTGTTTTGCTTTTTGTGTTGCTTTCCTCTTGATGAATTTGTGATTGGAAATGCCTTTGGGTTCAGTTTGAGCAAAACTAAAGATAAAATTAAATTCCTGAAGTATCGCCTTGTGACTTCTAGAGAGGGCTCTTTTCTGACACTCAGAGAGATGTTTGTGTGAAAATCTCTGCCTAAAAGTCAGACCCAGGTTGTGAAATCACATTTTTGGACATATTCTGACATGCCTTTTCTCCCGGAATATTTCAACAGAAAACCACTGGATTCAAGACTGTATATAAAGTGAAGAAGTCACTCACTCAAAAAACAAGTGCCAAAACGAAGTGGGTGATAGGTAAAAATAGAGGACTCTCCAATAAAAGTGGTTTATACAGATTTTAGTAAAAAGTTAAGTTACCTCATAAAAACTATCAGGAAAATAATAACTTGATAAAAGAACACCAAAATTCTCAGCTAGATGAAACAATTTTTGCCACAGAGGTCAGTAGGTGCCAAATTGCAACACTAATGTTTAGATTCCTATGCTTTGTGTGTTCATTGCCAGGATACCAAGGTAGGTAGAAGCATAGAGCTGGAGAGATACCAGTAAGAGGAGCATACTTTCCCCGCTCTAGTATGACACTGAACAAGGAGATGGGGGTGATGGCCCAAAAATATTATAAGCAGTGCAATTAACAGGAAAATCATGTAGCTATGCAGAAAAAAAGTGCATTCATGAGCCTGAAAACAAAAGCAATACAGCTTTACAGGAGAAAAATGGTGCTTATAAGTAAGTAGCAAAAACTATCTGCTGACAAATCTTCTAATCAGTACCTGGGAAACATCTTCCAAGGATAAGTAGCTATCTAAGCCCACAAAAAGTAAACTAAATGCCTGGCATTGGAAAATGATGAAAATATAGGTGCTTTATAATCCAACTTTAAACAAACAAGCAAACAAGCAAACAAGCAGTGCTGTGAGGCAGGTGTGTCTTTAAAGCCCTGCATTTTGGGTTCCTGTGAAGAAGGGAAATCCTGCACCTGATTGTAACCTGTCTCATTGCATATGGAATCATTAGATCCAATTATCACAGGATTTGAAATCTCGTCCTGGCAAGATGTATTCTCTGCTGGTGGTGAGCCTTTGGAATTTTCCAGCAGTTTTAGCCAAGATCAGCAGGCAGTTAAAGTTTTAAAAAATTCCAATTTTTCTTCACTGTGTTAACCGTGTATCAGGGACATACCAGGATTAACTTACAGAACTAGCATTGTCAGAGGAGTTTGCAGTTAAAACATTATATCCCTGAAAATTTAGAAGAAAATATAAAGATAGTATTTAAAAAAAAAAAATGGATCTGGGCTCCAGTTTAAATGGATGTGTATGAAAACAATTGAAAACATAAGTGTTCTAACAAAAAATGTGCACAGACAAATGTGCAACAGTAAAAGCTGTTTTAGCTAGTTTTGCTACATGTCCCTGCCTTTCTTTGGAGACAAACCCCCACCTCCCCAAAATATAAAATCCTGGATGCCTCTGTATAAAAGGCAATCTTTAAACCTACGCCCTGACTTTTACAACACCTTCTTGGTGACATATTTCATAGAATATTTACCTTGAGCTAGATGCAGTCTAACAGTGCATCCATCTTAGATACCTACTGCCCCATTATGTCTTTTCTTCTACGTTTTTAGCCTCCAGCACAACCTGATGATTTTGACTGTGAGAAGGGGTAGGATTTATCCTCAAGTGGGCTAGCAAAATATATTCCAAAACTCACTAATCCGTTTTTGTTCATTCCTCCAAACCCTGTGGTTAAAAAATGTTTTGCCATAAAACTATTTTTAAAGTGCATCTCTTCATTGTTAACCATGAAATTAGCAGCAGTTTAAACCAGCTGCTGGGTGACTGGAATAAAGTTTTAATTTTTTTATGTCTTTCATTTCTGGCTGCTGATGCACCCCTTGCTGTGGGCTTCTCAGACAAATTTACTCTAAGAACGAATTGTATTTTTATGTAGCCATTTTACCCATCAGTGGCTTAACTATTTCTCTTCTGTGCTTGAAGCATGGTGTATTATCCATAGACATAACAATTATTTGTCTAACATTATGTATAGACATAAATTTATACAGGTTGGTAGGACCTCTGGCCCTACCTCTTCCTCAAGGCAGGGGTAATTTTTTACAGGTTGCTCAAGATTTGAACCAGCCAGAAATGGAATTATATGTGTTTTTCTTATCGTTTTGGAGAAGACCTTCACATTAGGTCTTGAAAAAGAGCCCATTGAGTTGCAGAAGCCTCTGTCAGCAGACCATGATGGATTCAGGGAGAAATAATTAATCAGTAGAGTTTATATGAAAAGTGTTTGGATAACTGTGGTAAGTTCAGACTGTATTGATGCCTTGGACAGGTAAAAGGTGACGCTTTCTGTTTTGTATAAAAATTTAAAATTCAAATGTTAAGGGATGATTAAAGTTTGGAAAAAGTGGGGTGGGATATCAATTTATGAAATATTAAGGATGAATGCCCAGAATGTTACATGAAAAAGCACTTAAAAAGTTACACTCCCATCTCACTGCTGAGTGTGATTGACTGTGGGCCACAAAGATCTGACATTCAAGCATTCATATACAGCACCTGTGACCTTCTCCATTAATGTCTTTCCTGAGTTAAAAAAAAATCTCATTAAAGGAGCACTTTTCTCAAGACTAATCTCTGAAAACTGCTGTCTCCTTGAAATACTGAGTGGTAGGAGGTCAGGGGAGGATGAAGAGTGAGCAGTGAGAAGGGGACACAGCCATGACTCTGGGGTAAATGAAGGAACACTGTGGTGATTGCCATCAGGAAAATGTTCATTCAGGCAGAGATGGAGGTGTGAAGAGATAGGGAATGCATAGTTTCTTACATACTGTTTATGCTGGTTAGGCTTTAAAGGTATTTTCTAAGTTATTTTTCTGTCACTGAGCAGTTTTAGCATGAAATGCCTGTATATGGCTGCCAATCCTGCTGTATAGTCTAAATTTCTTTTCTAGATGCTGAAAGGTTTTGAAATGTTAAATGTTATTAAAAGTTCTACCTCTGTATCTATCAAGAGCCTCTTAATATTAAATATTAAAAGAAGATATTGCTTTTTCTAGTCATTGGCTATTTTTGCTAAATATTTTATCAGAGTAATTTTTTTCAGTATTAGTGAACACTGAATTCTTACCAAAAAAAGTGTAAATTCTTACTAAAAGGGTAAAAGTTAACTATATCTCTTTAGATAATCTTTACTTCTTAGCACATTAAAGATTTACCAAAACCTTGTTTTTTGTTCATTGTGAAGTCCAATTCCTCCCAAACTACATTGCAGACTAAACCATTTTTCTTTAGAAGGTGCTTTTTCACATATTTAGTAATATTCTCTATGGAATATTAAGGAAAGTTGAGATTTGTCTATCCTCTTCTGTTACTGAACACAGTTTTATGGCAGAAGATAGTCACTGTAATTTCTTACATTTGAACCAATTACTGTGATGAACTATTGCAGAAAGTCTTGTATTTTTTTATGAGTAGCCAAAGAAAAAATATAACATTTTCATAGACAATAATAACAAAAGAAACTTATTAAAGTAGTTTTTATTTTTGCATAGCATTTGAAATAGTCATGACTCCACTACTTGCAAGATTTGATAAACTGATATTTTGAAACTTGCAAATAAAACTGCTTATTTATTAATGATAGTGTAGTTATGTGATGTTTTACTCAATATGAGAGCATCTGAGGAAAGCTTTCTATTTTTTTCTCTTTTCATCCTTTTATTCTATAATTTTATATCAGGGGTTTTTCATAATTCAGACAAAAATGTGCCTTTGTTCTGCTTCACACTCTGTAAACCACATGAAGTTACAGTGGATTATAGTATTCCCCAAACATCCCATAATGTCAATGGAGATGACACAAAAGCAGTAAAGAAGTACAGATCAGAGAGAAAGAGGAAAGTTTGCAAATTTTGTGAAACTTAATAGCCTGTGTTTTAAGAGAGCAGCAGTATGTGAGGCAGTCATGGGAAGGCTATTAATTAACTGAGCTGAGGAAGCACCAAACAGAGAAAGAACTAGAAATTAAAAAAAAGTGGACATGAAGGTAATTGGGCCTAACATGAAGGTGAGTAAAGACTGGTGTGAAAAAATTGGAAAGGAAACATTAAAACAGTAGATCAAATAATAAACAGAGTAAATAAACAGAAAAGCTGATCTTTTGCTTTAATATTTATTATTTTGTTTTGAAAATTCATTCAGACAGCTGAAAAACAGAAAAAAAACCCCAGCTAAATAAGTTACTCTCTCTAAGTTGCATACCACTTCTGAATATGCATAGTCATGAAAACCTTCCTGTAACTTCAGCACAGTTCAGACTGTAAAGGATGACACTACAGTATGTGGTAAACCTCAGGACACAAACTGTAGACATGAACATTACGAAACCTTTCCTTGGCTAATAACAGCTGCTTAGGAATGGCGCCACGGGATTGATGGGCACACAGTAGAAAATCCAACAGGTCTCATTTCTGTTCTTTCTTGCCATAGTAAACACTGAAAATTATTTCATTTGTTTCTCATTTAGCAGCCAGAGAAACCTACCTAATGTAAACAAGGCAAGCAAACTCACATTTTTAACAACATGCTGCAGCACTAGCTTTGGGGCTTTCTGTCATTCTACAAAAGTGTTCCATCCATGTAAAGAAAAGCACCCAAAGTAACCAACAGTAATCCCACATTCCATTTCCTACATATTGGTAAGTAAATTTACTAAGGTCTGTACATTTCAATCTATTATAAAAACCCCAAGTGATAGTAAATATTAATTGGGGATTTGTTTCAAACCTGGACAGGCTGTATAATAAAAAGTATTATAACACAACAGAAGGTTTTCAACAGCACAGATTTTAAAATTATATTAAAATAAATGCTGTTTTACATAAGATACTTTTCCAGAAACATAAAATCTCATAGTCTTGAATTTTTCACACTTCATCTAATGAATGATCTGTTGATATTTCTACTCTTTAGTAAATCTCTGTGGTCAAGAGTGTTCAATTTATTTGTAAACAACAAGCCTGGGATTCAACATGACACAGCACTTTTACTGAGTAAAGAATAACAAATTGTGAGTACAGTTTCAAGTCAGAGTTTAAAGATTGCTGTTTCTTTTTGTTCACATTAAAATAGTCAGACTTGTACTGGTTTTTGCAGTAGCTGAGGGCGTGGAGCCTGAAGCCATGTGAGCGTGTCTAGTTTGCTATTCTATACCACCTTACATCATTATGGGTGATGGAAGTAAGGGATTCTCACTTCCGAGAAGGGTGGTGGGAGTGGATTACTGTCGGGAAGAAAAAGGTGGCACGGGGAGAGTCCACTGCCATTTTATTCTTTGTACCTCAGGGGTCGGGCAGCACTGGGTCAGTCCATTGGTGAGCATTTTTTGCAAGTAAATCACCCTCTTTTTGCACTTCTATTATTAATACTGTTGCTATTGCTGTTTATTTTCTTATCTCATTGCTGTTTCCAGTAAATTGTTAGTATCTCAACTTGGGATCTCTGCCTTTTTTGTGTCTCACTGGAGGGGCTGGGGGAAGAGAGGAGCTTGCGGTTTTCATTTTAAGGGGATCACTAAATTAGGAAATACCATTCCTAAACCACGGCCCATATACATACTATTATGACCTTAAACCATGCATTTTTTCATGGTAGCTACATTAGCTTTTCTCTCTTACAGTGTATTCTTCCTCTATTTTCCTTCCTTTCCTCATTTCCTTTTAATTGTTGCCTATCTATTTCCTATGAAATACTTTTTCTTTCCCCTCTTGCAAAACATCATTGCATGTCTGTGACAAATAGGGAAATAAAGTGAGGTAGTTATTTTCTCCTTTGCCTCATCACTGAGACATGAAGTGGTTTCAGTAGTTGAGATTGTACAAAATATGGGTGGGAGTCAGACTGCCTCTTATTCTGCTTTTTCTTTTGCCTAGTGCTATAACCTCATCTGGCAAACAGAGACAGCTCCACTTGTATGACTTCTGAAGAGGCTGAAAGCCTCAATAAAACCCAAAGCTAGCACTGGATGGCTGTGGCAGAGATCAAGAATATTCTGAAGAAAAATATGAAGTCACTGAAGACACTTATGGAACAAAGAAACTTAATTAACTTGCATTTTGAAAACCAACAGGATTTAGATGAACAGGAATTGGACTAGACTGAGCAAGAAGCAGATTTTCCATTTCACAAAATTTTCCATGGTTTTTATGTCTTTTCTTGTTTGAAACTAAACAAGAAACATTTTTAGAAGTCCTCCAAAGCAAGTTTAAACCCAAAAAGGTCCAGGTCTATAAAATCAACACATTTTGGTCATATAGAAGATTCTAATTCAATTTTTATGATTTTAAACTAAATTTTAGCCTTTCACTTACCTCCTACAGTTTTTTAAATATGTGTAACTGAAAAAAAATAAAAAACATATCCTATTTTAGAAAGATGAACATTACATTATTTGTACAAGAAAAATTTGAAATATTTCTGATCATTTCTATCCTGATATATTATAAACAGCTACTTGTGTCAGTAGAACTGAAAAGATCTTTGATTATTTTGTAATTCAGTATACAAAGATGTATTTTTTCCCAGCTGGATTGAGTCACACAAGAAAACGTTTTGCATATAGTAGCGTTGGAACTTGGCTTTAATAATGAAATGCTGCACCTTTCCTTGAGTGGATGTAAGTAGAAGTGACTGACATATGATAGTGTAGTAGTTACTAGGGCAAACAGAAGACTTCCCTTAAACACCCTCCCCATTACACAGATTTCTTTTCCCTACCATGTCTCATTTGCAAGGGTATCTTATTTCATTAACATAGGAATAACCATGTGTCAAACCATATGTTCCATTTTTCAGATGAACAAATGGCCAAAATTAATAGCAAAAAATGAGTTTGTGGTTAACTATATAAATTTAGAAATTAAATGGCAGGATGAGCAATAACATTTCAGTTTCTGCCATTTTAATTTTATTTTTATTCACTTTTAACTATGTTGCAAACTATGACATCAAAATGCCTGCATCCTCGAAGTGTATGCTTATGGCAAAAGCTGAAATAAAGAAATAAGAATGTCACTGAAGAAATAAATCTGATCAGCATGTCAACCAACTTATTAGTCCTATGTACTGTAGAACCTCAAGTGTGCCTCTCAGTTCCTGAAGTGGGCGTATGGCTTATCTGTTACCTGATTGCATTAGAATTTAAGATTGAGGTTCATAGCCCTTCCCTTGTTTATCATATCTGAGTTTCAAATCAAGCTATGCACACTAGAAATCAGATGTGCCCTGCTTCAACAAGTTCTCTGATTGAATAATCTGGGGCACAGGATGGGCAAGCATGACTGACCAAACCTGTCACACAGCACATACTCAGTGATTGTTTTGGCTTAAATGTGATTAGTATAATCTGCCAAACTGACTACCATACTATATGCAAGTTAGAAAAGAAAAGGAACACTGTGGCTTGTTCACATAATAATTTCTGCATTATGCCTTTTAAGCATAGTTTGTAGTAAGGGTATCTTGCTATGTGAGTGTTATCGCCAAATAACTTTCAGTTTTTACTTTGAGAGTGAAATGACATTTGCTGAGCACAGGAGAGCTGCTCAACTCAAGAGGTTGCAAATATATTGCTCTGTCTACCTCATGTGCCCTGTTCCAAAGCATCTAACCCACTTCATCCTAATCTTATATAATGACTTCAGAAACACTTTGACAGAGATAAGGATTAGAAGTCTTTATTCCCTTGCACAGTAGTCTAAGTGAAAGACATGCCTAATCAAAAGGCTTTGGCAGAGGGGAATTCAGAAATTCTGTAAGTAAAAAACTACCTTTTTTAGGACAAAACAAGGAACAAGTTTTGACATATACTTTGCTCCCTCGTGGAATTTCCCTGGCAACAGAAAGAAACTAGAACCTCATTCTTCAAATCCAAGCTGCGATTTTGAAAAACAAAAGCACATTGAAGATTTGTTTATGTCCTTCATTATTTTTTACTTTTTATTTTTGGAAATACTGAACATCTACTTTGCTAACATTTTGTTTCTTCTACTGAGTTTTGTTTAAGTATGATCTGTAAAACTGATATGTTAATCTGGTTTACTCTCAGCTACCCAAATTATTCTGTGAATAATCCCATTTCTAAAATGTGCTCATAAATTGAGGTACTGCACGCCAAATTTCAGCCCACAGGAAACCCTCTGTTAAACCTTAACAGCAGAGTGCAGTGATGCAGTTATGCCTGGAACAGTACTATGAATTTTGACACCATACTCTACTTGGAGGTTGTTTCAGCCTAAAGTCTTTCATGCATGATGGTGCAAGTTTCTGCATGCAGAAGTCCCAGGGGATCTCATGGGAAGAGATTACAGGACCGAGATTATGGCACGTGATGGGAAGATTCCTCAGGGATGAAGAAAATGTGGTTGTATATTTTACTGAAATACAATGAGCATGTTATATTACATTACCCCATATAGAAGAAAACCTTCAGTATTGAATTATTTGTTATTTTCAGGGTAAAGGAAGGAGGAGGGAGACAGTTGGGCAGGGGACTAGGCAAAGAGAAATATACAGTTGCCAAGACATATGGAATCACAACATTGTTGGCAAAATGAAACATCATGCAAACTGCACTATGAGTTTCATTTAGAATTTTTATAAGGTACCTTACAAACTGGAAAACAAAAAAGCAACACAGTTAAGCCCTTGTCTTGTTTCTGAAAATTCCTACCTTTACTTGTTTTATATCACAAGTAAAAAAGTACTTTTTTACTTTTAGTGGACTCACAATGGTATCCCTAATTCTGTTCATTCAAATTCTTGTAAAACCTTCTGCATGTTATTCCGTGTTCATTTTTATTAAACAAATAGTTCTTTGGCTGTTCTCAAACTGTAATGCCTTCAGTCCCATCTGTTCTAGTCATACTTTTGAGTCTTTGATTTTCGTACATGATGATTTAGTTTGGGCTTGACCCCAGGTTGAGAGTTTTTTGAAGTAAATCAACTGGTGTAATTAAAGAAGAGTTAAGCTTCTAGGGGATGGCTGAAATAGTCAATTACGTGCTTCATGTTTTGCTTCCTAAGCAGGGTAGAAGATCATTTGCAGATTTGCCATGACAGTTTCTTATTTAAAAAGGAAACAAAAAAAATTTACCAAAGTTCATGCCTCTTTCAAAGCATTCCCTTAAACTCTTCCTGGTGTAATATTGACTAAACAAAACTTAAAACTCTCTGAGTGATTATTAGGGTATCTGGTGTGCCATGACCCTACCCTGTCACACTGACTTTCTCTGGAAGTCCATGTTCCACTTCTGGATTGCCTATCTGTAGATAGGTTGAAGAATGTTTAGAAGGTCTGTGCATCTCTGCAGACTGGATTACTGTTTTGAAAACCTCTGCTTCCCCTAGTGAGACACATCTGATAGCCCAAAGAAGTCAGAGTTTGACTGAAAGGCAATATAACCTAGGGACAGAATTTTAAATAAGAGATATTTATATGAATGACTACAGGTTTTTAATAATGCAAATAGGTTTCTCAGCCACAAAAACCAAGACTTCTGGCCCACACTTCTCTCATGGAAAAAAAGATACTTTATCTTCCCCCCCCAAACCTGTCAAGTTATCTGTTTTGAACTTTACATCAGTGTGGTCTAAAGTCTTCCGTAAGTTTTAAGGTTCTGAATGATTTAGGGAAGGAGAAGGGAACGCCGTAACCCCCTGCACGCTACAGAGCTCTTTAGTGGTTGGGTAAATAATACCTCCTGTGGTGGGTTCCAGCATAAATTGCTAACCTACTCCCAAGGGGACAGGAATAAAAGCAGTACTTCTTACAAATTTATTTTAACAGAACAGCCCAATTTTGTTGAAAGCAAGGTTTAACTGCCAAAGATCTATAGTGTGAGGCTTTGGAGCTTCACATCATAGCTCAGCTTGTTGGCAGTCATAGTCAGTCTGGGTCCAGGTTAGGTAATGGCATCTCAGTTAACATTTTCCTGGAATACTCTTAGTGCTCCAAGCATTTCCTGAAATATCTTTCAAGCTCTCACCAGTAATGGATATCTAACTTAATAAAGTCCAGGGTACTATCAGAAGACATCTTGAATTGGTGCTTAGTATCTCCATTGCCAAGCTGCTGGCTTTCCTCGCCTCTGCCAGACGTGACATCAAGACAAACACTGGCTAACCAAGCAGGAGAAGAAGAAAGAGCTGTTTACCTTTTTTCTGATCTGGCCCTGCTTCCAAATTTGTTCAGGGTCTCCTTGAAGAATGACAAGAGGGAGGAAGACTGCTGCAGAAAAGGAGACGAGACCTGGGCAGCAAGGTTTCACTGTCTCCTGCTTTCATATTGACCCCATATCTGAGAAGTAGGGGGAAGTTCTTGTTTGGATATGTGCCTCTGTGGTTCAGCTGGGTTAGAGATGGATGGAGCTGGTAAGCCCCTGGGCCAACTCTTCTGTTACTTAAAGTACTGAGTTAGATGCATTGCAACACACTGTAAGGGGACAGACCTCAATCTTCATTTTCCAGATGAGTATGTAAGGACCAAACTATTACTTAAAAGGTACTCAAATTCACCACTGCTAATGGAGATCTCCCAGAAGTTCTAGGATCTATCTCAAGATGCTATCCCAAAACCCTGGATTTATGGTTCATCATTCTCTCCATCTTCTCCATATAAGTCTGTGCTGCTTATAGGAGAGACCTTTTTTGAGTTTTGTGGATATTTGATATACGTGTTGAGATTCCTTTTTCTTCTTGCACACGGTAGAGGAAATTTATATATACAGCATGAACTGCTATGAATTGACTCTCTCTAGTGGACTGATTACTTTGAAGAAACGATATGGGAGATGTGACATCGCTGTCTTTCTATCATAGCCAACTTTTTACCTTTTTGTTCCCAATTTATGATATTCTACAATGATGCCTTCAACATCCAAGCAAGGAAATGGCCCACACCTTTTTTTTTTTTGCATCTACTGACTCTCCTCAGCTGTACATTTTCAGTCTGTCCTGAATTTACCTCTATGTTATCCTCAGTGCTATACTAAGAAACAGCACTTGGGCTGTTCTTATAACTAAACCCACATACTTTTCTATCTTAGCTTACCTTTTAGATAATTTATAAAATTGTAAGTGGAATCACACTACTAAGTATAAATTTCTGGTTATAAATCTCTATAATTGTTATTTTTCTTGTTTCCTCTATCCCAACTTTCAGCCTTATCAGCCAGAATATGGAATTCTTTATCCAGATCAGTGTTTACAGGATCAGCACCTAAACCAATATTAATACCTAATAAATATATTCTAAAATGCCAGACTCCACCAGGAGAGCTAATAAGTAAAATGAATTCAAGTTGCTTTACATATTTCCCAGCTGTTTTCTCCCCCAAATAAATAAGTAATTCAAATTTGCTTTTATTTTTTCTATTAGAGAGAGGGAAAAAATCTCATTGCTTTTGAAACTAATTAGGGAGATAATTATAGAGTGTTCAATACAACAAACAGTGATGAATTCAAAATAATTTTGGTACTATAAAAAAAAGTCATGTCTCTAATGACAAAGATTTCTTCAGCAAGATAAAATTACACTGTTTTTTTGGATTAGGATATTTATGATATATTATATATTTGGAGCTTAAATTAAATAAGTGTTTTATAAGGTAGCAGTGATAAATATGCAACCACAACACATACAGATAATCATACCAACATGAAAGATATTTCCATGTATCAAATAAATAGTCTGATTTACAGCAAAGCCCTATATTCAACTTTTAAAAATTGAATCCACTTCATCTTGGATCCAAGTAAATATATTGGACAAAATATGTGAATGGTTACGGAAGATCTTTAACAGCTTCCAGACAAAGCTCTTTATGTGTATAAAGGGAAAAAAAATTAAGACAAGATTTAAGGTTTTCTTTAACAGGGCTTGTTTTTTGTTTGTTGGTTTGGATTTTTTTAACTTTGGAATGTAACACAAGAAGTCAGAACCTGAAAGCTTGACATTTGGTTGATTTGTTTCAAGCCATTGCATTCCTCCATGTTCCATAAGGAGAGGAAAAACTTATATTTCTTGTGTCTTCCTGAAGCCTTTCTGTAATCACAGCAATCTTTTTTAGAATTTTTAGACTTGCTGTTGTAATCTGGAAATTTATACTGCAAGTCAAATGAGTTATAAACCATGTCAGTTTACTGAACTAAAAGGCAAAATTGTTATTTATGTATGGATGTATCATTTTTAACTCCCTGAGCAATGAAAACAAAAGTTCTCAACTTTTTCTTTGTAACACTTTTATGCTTCTCAACTAGCTGCCTATCAGTGTGAAGTATACTGTTAAGTACAAATAAATTAGAGTATATTTACTTTAGCTGGCAGAAAACTTGACATCATAAATGAGTATTTGGGGAATAGTGAAGTACAAAGTAACCTTCCAGCAGAGGTTGACTGCACGATTATGTGAAAAAGTTTCCTTTTCCATTAAGTTAAAGGTGGAAAATTAAATTAATACAAAGAGAGAGAAAAAAAAGACGTGATCTGTGTGGAGTTAATCTAAAACAGATTTAGATTAAATTTGAATTAATAAAGACTTATTTGTTATATTAAGAATTAAAACAGTTAGGTGTTTTATAAAAAGAACTAGTCAGATTCACTTTTTTTTTTTTTAAAAAAAGGATTTTTCTTTTAGAAGGAAATAAATTGAGAATTGAGTTTAAAGTTAAAATACAGGAGGTCAAAAGTCAGGTTGAATTTTCCACAGTTGAATTATCATATTTCAATACAAGCAAGACTTTGAGTTTTAAACATAAGCACATTTATTACAATTTGCAATAAACCCCAAATTTCCACATTACATTACTGATTTTGTAAGCCTTATTTTTCGTTTTGTCCAATTTACACACCTGGTAAAATACTAATTGTATGAAAAATTCACTTAAGTAAATGTGAGTTAGTATTTACGGTGGTCACTATCATGCACTGTGGTACATATTTGTGATAGTGAACCTTTTGGACTTCTCAGTGAAGTTTTAGAAATGTTTCCTTGAATGTTGGAAAATGGAAGAAAAGTAACTGCTCATTCATCTGTGGATATTTTTAGGTAAAAATGAAACACAAAAAATGGGTTAAGGAAGAAAACATCAGGAACTAACTTCTATGTTGAAGAACATGAGAAGGACTTGTTTCACTCTACAATCTTAACATGTCAGTATAATAATCTTCCATTGTTTTAATTTCTGAGATAACTTGCGGCTGTTTTGTGGCCACTTCAGTGCTTTAGATTACATGTATAAAATCACAGAATCACCAAATCACAGAACAGCTGGGATCAGAAGAGGTCTCTGGAACTAGTAAAACATCCCTCTCCCCGCTCACCTTCACTAAAGCAGATTCACCTGGAACAGGTTGCACAGGATTGTGTCCAGGAAGGTTTTTAATAGCTCCAGGGAAGGAGACTCTCCACAGCCTCTGTGGGCAACCTGCTCCGGTGATCTCTTACTCTGAGAGTGTTTTCCTTGTATTCAGAAGGAACATCCTGTGTTTCAGGTTTGTGTCCACTGCCCCTTGTCCTGTGTCTGGGCAACACTGAAAACTTGCTATTGTAATCTGGAAATTTATACTGCAAGTCAAATGAGTTGACCCCATCCTCTTGCCACCTGCCTGTAAGATATATACATGCATTAATAAGATCTCCCCTCAACAATCTCTTCACCAGACTAAATAGGCCCAGCTATCTCCAACTTTTCCTCATATGAAATAAAAAAATTCTTACCAGATTTCAAGTTTTCACCTTCACATTTTACTGAAGGAACAGATAAGTAGACATCTCTGCTTTATTGTTTTTGTGTTAACTATTTTTAACTGTTACCCTATTCCTCATACCTTATTCATTTCTGCACTCAATTAAATTGATCAATTTGTTCTTTCAGTAATTACTGTTGTCTCTTGCCTCAGACCTTCTGTTTCCCGAGTCTGATAAAGGAGAAAAAATTTGCCATGGTTCAACCTCAGCAGGCAACTAAGCATCATGCAGCCGCTTGCTTACATACCCCACCCTGGTGGGATGAGGAGCAGAGCTTAAAAAAGTAAAACCCATGGGTTGAAATAAGAGCAGTTTACTGATTGAAATAATAATTGCTATTGTAATGAAAATGGAGATTTTAAAAAAGAGATGGAGAAAAAAAACAGAAGGGAAGTAAATAAATAGTGATGTACAATATCACTGCTCACCACCTGCTGACCAATGCATCCTCAAGCAGTAATCAACCCCTCCTGTCCAACTCTCCACAGTTCACATACTGAACACAATGTTCAATGATATGGAATATCCTAGTGCAGGCCAGCTATCCTGTCCATGCTCCCTCCTGGCTTCTTGTTGCACCTTGTCACCAGCAGAGCATGAAAAACTGAAAAGTCCTTGACTTAGTGTGAGCACTACTGAGCAACAATTAAAACGTGAAACAGTGGTTGGATTTAATGATCTTAAAGGTATTTTCCAACATAAATGATTCTATGGTCAGTGTATTATCAACATTATTCCAATATGAAATCTGAAATACAGCATTGTACCAGCTACTAGGAAAATAAATTAACTCTATCCCAGCCAAAACCAGGACAAAATTATAATTAAGTCAATTTAGCATGGCATAAAATAAATCCAGTAGAAGCAGTTATATAAAATTGCGCCATTATGCAATGATGCATTTATTGACTAGTCAACGACTGGGCTAGAATAAGATACTGAGTATAAAAGAGCAACAAGCAAAATGTGATGCAAATTGGATAGAGGTGTCATGGTTTAACCCCAGCCAGCAACCAAATACCACTCAGCCACTCGCTGGCTTGCCCACTCCCCCACCAGTGGGGAAGCAAAAGCTGTGCAGACATGCAAAGAAAAACAATGAAGTAGTTCACTGCTTCCCATGGGCAGGCAGGTGTTCAACCACCTCCAGGAGAGTAGGACTCCATCATGTGCAGCTGTGATTTGGGAAGATAAAGGCCATCACTCTAAATGTTCCCCCCTTCTTCCTTCTTCCCATAGCTTTATATACAGAACATGATGTCATATGGTGAGAAATATCCCTTTGGTCAGCTGTAGTTACCTGTCAAGGCTGTGTCCTCCTCCCAGTTTCCCATAGGCCCCCAACTTCCTTACCACCATGGCAGTATGAAAAGCAGAAAAGGCCTTGGCTCTGTGTAAGCCTGCTCAGCAATACAAAACGAAATCTCTATCTATATTATCAACTTTGTGTTCAGCACAAATCCAAACCACAGCCCCATAATAGCCACTGTGAAAAAAGCTAACTTTACCCCAGCCGAAACCAGCCCAACTCGCAAAAGGAAGAAAGGTATAAGTCTAGCAATAAAGAACAAAAAATGGCCAGGGTAGCTCTGCATTAGACTGTGTGAGTATGTCAATAGAAACTGTCCAGCTGCAGCAGTATTGAGACACACTGATATTTTGATACTTCTGTTTACTACTCAGTAGATCAAGCTTAAAAGCTGAAGGACAAGATAGGACAATGTCTCGGTCTTTCCTTTGTCAATCCCCAAACAATCCTCCTTACCCCTCCCTCCCAAACCAAAGCAGCATTTCTGCCACTCTTGTCTGCCACCTGGAAAACTAAAGATTGCTGCTTTGCATGGGCATTTCTCCATTCAGCAGAGCAACAGATGTTATCCAAGTTTTCCTCTGTCTTTTTATTCAGAACTGTTTTACAGAGAGAAGCCACCTCCGTTTGAACGTAAGAAGATCAGCTCTGTCCTTTGATCACCAAACAAAATCACTTTGATAGGAAATATCAGTTTTCAACTTGGTATTTTCTTCTGTTTCTCTCCTTCATCATTAGCAAGAGGGATAAGAATTCTTTCATATTTTTTCTGTTACAAGACTATCATATTGAAGACATACTGGCAATGGCCAGCTCTACCATTGTTGTCAGTGTGTTACCTTAGGTGAATTATAATGTTCCTGTCCAGTCTAGATGGGATGAATTTCTCACATGTTTTTGTCTTTGAAATTCTGCCTTTGTAAATAAGACTTCCTAGACATGCTGTGTTTACTATATATGTTCCATTATACCGTGTTTCCCATGCAAATTGCATTTGTACATTTAAACAGTTCAGAAGCTCTCAGCAGCCTTATGACATAAGGAATTCAACCCCAGATCCAAATTGCTTAATCTACTGGATGCTTGAAAGGATTAATACCCGTAAGGAAAAATTTGTAGCACTCACTCCTATCCCATCTTTGCTGTTTGTAATATAATCAGGCATCTGCATGCATGCAATGACATTTTATGCTCAGGCTCTGCAACACTTTCTGGTAATTTTTACCCTCAGTGAAAAGGGCTGCCACCACTGATAGCATGCTTAGCCACTGCCAAAAAAGAGATTTAATGCTCGATAATTTTGTTAGTCAAGGAAAATGTTCCATATATTCATGCTGCAATTATAGAATGAATTGCATTTAACTAAAAATTAAGTAGATGAAATTAGCTTAGTTTGATTAATAAAATTAATTTGATTAATTAAATATAAATATTTTAATTCAAATTTAATTAGATCAATATGTTAGTACTACGCTGACTGAGTTCTAGAAAGGACAGCAACTATTTAGGTTTGAGAATAGCTCATGTTTGAGATATAGATAAACCAGAACACTAACATAATTTTAAATGAACTTCTTTTTAGTAGTTCATTGGTGGGTTTAAAAATGTATTCCAAGATTCCTACACATTAAAAACATGTGTTTCTTGCTACAGTTGTGAATGTCTGCACTAAATCTCTTCAGAAGAAAGCAGCAGCAGTCTTTTAGCATTCCAGAGAAGGTCTATTGTCCTGTCCCTTGCCCTGATGCTTCTCCTGAGGGCAATCATTTTAAAGACTGGGCTCTTAGATCTGTTGCAGTTCAGCACCAACCAGATACTAAGGAAATGAAATTGTCATCATGATCAGAGGTAAGTTCAGAGTTTACCCTTTGGCATTATTAATTCTCAGAAGAGTCTGAGGGGCAAATTTCTCAAAAGGGGCCGAATCAAGGCTAGGAAAGTTCCTGAGTAAACAGATCTGTGAGACGAGACAAGAATTTTAAGATGTTGCTTCTCTTTCCAGCTCTGTATAGAGAGCTTGTTCTTACTGTCAAGTATTTAGAATAAGGGAAGAACTGTGAAGAATTAAAGTTTGAAAGCCATCATTATTTAAGAATGATACTTGGAAGGAGATTCTCAAGAAAACTCATATAATTAGTTCTTTGGGAATTCCATCTTTTTGTCCAGACATAATGGCATTTGTGGCATATTTTTAATTTACTTTCAAATAAGCATACATACACCCAACGCTTTTGGAGAAGATTTTCCACACTTCCTTTATGTTTTTAACATCTATTGCAGAAATTCATAGATCACTATTATTATAGAAACCTTACTCCCAATGCCTCTCCTCATTCATTCTCCGTTATTTCTACTGGTTTTGGCTAGATGACATAAAAGATCTTCAATTTTCCACAGGGCGTATTATTATTGCAACATAGTTTTTTCAGCCAGTCTGCCCCCTTTCTTTCGTTGGACAATGAATATGTAGAGATTTTTTTCAGCCTCTAGAGATTGCAGACTACATGCTGTTATTTTAAGTTGTAGATCTGCTGTATTCTATTATTTTCACTGGTTTTCCATGGGTGTGACGCAGTATTGCATGAGCTCCTGCTGATTTACATGCACATAAGTAAGAAACATAAGTGGAAAAGTTCCAGAAAGATAATCAGAAATTTTCACTTCAAAAATTAAAAGATTAAACTGGAATAATGAAGTCTTCTCATATATATATATATATATATTTTATATAAGTATGTATATATATTCTTCCTTTCAGGAAAATAAAAGAAATCTTGTGATTTCAAAGAGGAGCAATTGGGCAAGTTTTGGTTCATTTCACTGCACTTTCTGTCATCCCATTTGCTTTTATTGTTTTCACTTTGTTTCAGAATTTTCTTTTTTTTTTTATTTTTAGCATTTCATTCCTTCAATTTCTTCTCCTGTCTCTTTGTTTACCTTTTTTCCCCAATTTCAGTATTTCGATGTGAATAATTTTGGTAACTTTTGCTCCTTTTCACTGCACCTCATTTCATCTCAGTACATTTCGTTGTAGTCACTCCATTTCCAAATTTCCTTTTTTTTTTCCCAATTGCATTTTATTTGATCATGTCTCCTTTCCAGAGTGTTTGTTACACTTGGTTCTCTGATGTGAAGATTTGATTCAGGAGAAGCTTTGAGCCGTCTTTATGAAGTTCATAGCACAGAATTGCTTTTGTGAAATGCTTAGAGACCTGATGTGGATATGGAATCTAATGCTGGGTCTTGTACGCAATAAAGTGGTCATTCTGTGCCACTTGTTTAAAAAGGACTTGTTCTAGCTATGAAAGAGTCTTTATTCCTATCCTCTAAGAATTACGTTTTTGTTTGTGTCTTTGTTTGTTCAGCCAGTCTTCATAATCACAGAATCACAGAATAAGCAAGGTTTTAAGGGACCATCTCTTCCAACTTCCCTGCTCAAAATGGTCATCTTAGAGCACATTGCACAGGATTGCTTTCAGATGATCAGAATGGGATGCTAAGACATAGGTAGACCAGCTTTGTTGCCTAGATGAGTTTTTAAAATCTTTTTGAACCACTAACTAGTTAGTTCTTCTGATTAATTCCAGCTAAGCATGTTAACAATACAGTATCTGGAAGTACCATCTTTGAGTTGAGAATTAGATGTGTGGGAATGTCTTTATTACTTTTGAAGTTCAAGACAGAATATTGAAGAACTACATTTTAGAAGCTAGATATGAAAACTGTACTTCTAGAGGTTAGCTAGAGAGTATAGACCAGGAAATCACACTGGTATAGAGTAAATAGAACACACAAAGTGATTTATTTCTAAAACTGTAATCTGTAATATTCATAAGTTGGGTCTAGTATATAAGAACTAAACAAAACCAAGCATGTCAAGTTTACAATCTATGTACATTGACTTTATGAAAAATTGTAGCAGCACTAAAACTGCTTTTAATGTTATAGAAGTCATTTAGCATGAATAGAGTGTACAGAATCAGAAAATATTATTATAATATATTTTAAGAAGTCTGTGGTAAGGTGTTGTTTCATTCCACTAAAGAGAACGGAAGTCCTTTAAGAATTTTTGCAAATCTGGGAACATTTCTCTGTACTTACTGTTTCATACAAAATAGTTCAGAACAAATACAAAAGTATTTCAGAACTGCAGATGGAGATGTGGTTGTCTGCAGAGAAGTAAAACATACCCCAAAGCTATAGAAGAAAACTGACCACCAGTTGCAGTTGGAGAAAATGGGGATGTCTCCAGAGCATGCACTAGAACTTGGACCAGTGTCATGGCACAGGCACTTTATGTACCAGAAGGTCAGAAGATTGTACAATTCCTGGTCAGAACTTGGTGAAGAAATTCCCATTCTGCACAGTTCCATTTTGAACTAAGGGGAAAATGATAGATAAGAACTGCAGCAAAGCTTACATCCGAAGCTTGAGTAACCAAGGTTGTCAATATCCCCTTTTCAAGGTATATTTTGTATCTGAATCTTTTTCAAAAAATTGTGACTATTTTGGGATTTTGTATGTGAGACTAAATGAAGGTCACATTCTTATGAACAGCTGTATGAAAAAAGGGACAACTAGCAAAAAGTAGATGTAATGCTGTATTCTTAATGGATTTTATACTAATTTGAAAAATACGTGTATCTGGAGCTGTTAATTATGACTTTCTGGAAATGTTTGAGTTTTGACAGTTAAGATAGTTAAAATAATTTACAGTTTTTATTTTTTGTGAAATATTTGAAGTACAAAACATTTTGTCTTGTGAACATGTATGGTTAACACTTCCATGGTTTTGTGTGAATAAAATATGATCTTTGAATGACTCAGTCTGATCCATGAAGTTGTGGTAAGTTTTAGCAGAAAATAGAATCTGAGTTTTTTTCCAAGTTCCTACCCATCCAAATGCAACTCAAAACAATATTTAAAAGCCTGAGCAATAATATTTTAGTTCATCACAAGCAAACTACTTACAATTAAATATATTGAATTAACAAGACAGAAAAAGAGTCCATGTTTGGAAAAAATGGGAATGATGACGTACATTCAGGGAGAAAATACTCAAGTTAGCCAAAGTTAATTTTAAAGAAAAGAAAATAATTGCATCCTTCTTGCATATGCCTGACTTATGATTAAAAAATGTATGTTTGTATTTTTCTACTCATCATGCAAGTATTAACTTGGCAAAATTTGATCTCTGTTGGAGGGAATATTTTCACTGTAGTAGAAAAATATGTCTTAGAGGGGAGGATGTCAGGTATGATTAAGAAAAAAACAATGGGCTTATGTTTTCTTAAGAAAGTATATGCTTTCCCTTAGTGAATTTATTATAGTAGAGTTGGTTAATGTCAGAACTTGTTTAGGTAAAGGTTTGTTTTCTATGTTCAGAACTGTATCTGTAACAATGTTTTTTGTAGCTAATTTAACTCCTCTTTCTAAATGTATTCGGGAAGAATCAGAAATTCCTCATTATCAATATTTTTAAAAAGTAAATAAATACCCTGGATATGTCTTGTCACCTTAAGAAAGATTGTAGTTGTAATTTTGTAATTTCTTTTCTCATGTGTTCAATACTTTTGGGTTATTTTTCCTTTCTGTGGATGCAGAGCCCATTATTGGAATCACATGCCATGAATATTTAAGTTCTTTCTTAAATCGCCTTGGAAATACCTATGATTGCTTTGTCTTAGCTTTGTAAGACCCTGGCTTCTACAGGGCAGCTCCCTCCTTTCATGGCTGTCATCCAGCTCTCAGCCTTCAGGCAGGCTGCAGGTGGGGCCAGAGGCACAGCAGGGGTGTCCTGCACTCCAGGCTGGAGAAGAGAAGACCCACAAAACACAAAGATGATCTTCACAATATAAACATTTTGACTGAAAGTGTGTCAGAGGTATGAAAAAAACCCCTTGATTTCTCAGGAAGGAAAATTACATTTTAATTATTTAGGTGCCTATTTGGAGCTAAGGAGCAATCAAGCCTTGATAGCTAAGCCATCCATCTCACTAGTAATTCTTCATTTAAAAGTCCTTTAGAAACACTTGTTGACTGCGATTTGCCTTAACAGGGTCCTTTATGAAGGCACAGAATCCTATACAAGCCAATTATGTTAGCTTTTAATAGAGTTCCAACATGGCAAACACTTTGTTAAGGCTTCAGTTTTAAAAGGTGAAATGGATGGAGAGCTGGTGCAAATTGTAACAGGTGTACTGCAGCAAATATTTAATAAAAAAACCCAGAGCATGAAGACAAAGAGGTTTCATGAGACTATTACAATTTCTTTATTAATAAGTTGTGCTAAAATGAAAACAAAACTCCTCACTTGGACAGATGAAAATGAAATATCAAGCATGGCACAGACATTGGATATGTGAGTCTGATACTGGTGTAATAACAAAGGCTATCAGAATTTTTCTATAGAAGAGTAGTAAAGAAATAATAGACTAAACCTAGGAAAAGAGGACAAAGAAATAACAGAATAAGCATATTAAAACTATACTGAAAGACATACGATCAAATGTACTTCAAATTAACTTCATAATGAGTGAATTTGAAATAATTTTTTGTTTTATTCCTACATTTATTTCTTTATAATGTTTGAACAGAAACTTATAGACTGTTGTGGGTCAGTGCTGCAGTTGGGGAAAGCATAAAGTATTGCAGAATTACTCAATTATTATGAAAAGTCACAGAAACACAGAATGGGTCAGGTTGGAAGGGAACACAGTGGGTCATCTTGTCCAAACTCCCTGCTCAAGCAGGGTCACCCCAGAGCACATGGCACAGGATTGTGTCCAGACAGTTCTTGAGTATCTCCAGTGAGGGAGACTCCACGGCCTTTCTGGACAATCTGTTCCAAGACACAGTAAAGAAGTTCTTCCTCATATTTAGGTGGAAATTCCTGTGCATCAGTTTCTGCCCGTTGCCTCTTGTCCTGTTGCTTGGAACCACCAAGAGCCTGGAAACATCCTCTGACACCCTCCCTTCAGCTATTCATAGACACTGACAAGGTCCCCTCTCAGTTGCCTCGTCTTGTGGCTAAACAGGCCCAGCTCCCTCAGTCTTCCCTCATAAGAGAGATGTTCCAGCCCCTTAATCATCTTGGTTGTCCTCTGCTGGACCTGCTCCATGAGCTCCATGTCTCTCTTGCCCTGAGGAGCCCAGAACTGGACACAGCACTCCAGGTGTGGCCTCACTAAGGCTGAGTAGAGGGGCAGGATCACGTCCCTTCACCTGCTGGCAAAGCTCTTCCTGATGCATCTCAAGATACCATTGCTTCTCTCAACCCCAAGGACACTGCTGGCTCATGGACACTTGTCCACCAGGACCCTCAGGTCCTTCTGTGCAGAGCAGTTTTCCAGCAGGTGGGGCCCCAGAGTGTACTGGTGCCTGGGGTTATTTAGTATGATTAGACAATTTCGGTGAGAAATATCTGATGTAAGGCAACAAAATAGTTAAGATATAGGAAAGACTCTGACATAAGATTTCCCATCCTATATTGCCATAAAACCAGGTATATGCATAATATGTATAATTAAGAATAAAACTTCTCAAGCATATTTTCAAATTAGTTTGATTAATAATTTTTTGAGAAAAATAAGTGACTTTCAAAATTCAGGCCTGCATGCAGGCAGAAAACAAGACTACTCTCTCACATAATCATGGCAAAAATGTAATATTTTTGCCTTCTTGAGAGTTTAAAAGCAACATCATTTTCAATAATAGGGTAACAGTCAGTTTTCTTAGAAAATGGCCAGTTACTGCGAACAACTGTGTCCATAACGAAAGTCAGACATGCATGTCATTGGAAAGAATTTCTTATATTTTGCAAGCTTGATCTCAAAACTTTTCACAAACTACAAATACATTATTTCATTCCCACTCATGACTGTATTATTAAATTTGGAGAAGCTGATATGTCACCCCTAAAGATACTAATTTTTGTTGAAAACCTTTTGGGTTGGAAAAGTTGCAAAATCAATGTCTTCTGCAGTCTTGGAAATTGCTGACTCAATCTGCACTAGAATGACATGAAAATGGACTTTACAGGGTTTGCATCCTAATCCAGACATAACTTTTAAAAATTAATGGTCTTTTTTTTATGTGAAGTAATGTAGATAGCAATTGAAGAATGAAATTAAAGTGGTCTCACCATTTTATAGACAGGAAAAGAAGGTGGGAAGTTGTGGTCATGCAAATGTGCCAAGCAAACTTGAAAAGAAACCGCAAGATCATGGATCAAATTGGAATTTCACAGACCTGGAAGGATGCTTCTGGGATAAAATTGGGTCCAGCTGGCAGATGTAATGCTTCAGAATAAAATAAGCCATGTTATTCTAATAATTTTCCCAAGTTTATTAGTGCTTCATCCTGCTGATTGTGTTGAAGGTTCATTTGGACAATTTGTTTAAATAGAAATTAAAATGCCAATAGTTCCAAATTATTTCAAGGATTCTAGTGTGACACGGCATCCAAGGAAAGAATGAATCTCTTTCTTTCCTCTGAGGTTTTCAATTATCCTAATGAACTGATTAGCTTTAGTGAATGCATAGTCATAATTTTTTCCCCTCCAGAATAAACAATTTTAGGTATTTTTCTAATAATTACTCAGAAAACACCAGTAATCTTGCCAACTAAAACTGTAGGCATAATCTATGTTTACTCTTTATTTAACAAGAAGTGTTATTTATTCACCCTTTATTCAATAGCATACCAGTGCAATGGTTTTCAACTCATTGCAAGATATCAATTAAGGCAAACAGAAGTATCAATTCTAAGTAACAGGAACAGTTCAGCTTTCCCACAAGTCCTTATTTGCAGAGTACTGTTGAAGCTGATCTTGTAATCTTGAACAGTTATATTTAAAAAATGTAAGATTTTGTTAGTGGGAAAAAATTTCATCTAGGCTTTTTAGTGTACTCTCACTAAATCCAAAAGTAAACTAGCTCAAAGCTCAACTACGAGAAGCAGAACTACGTTCCAGCATTAATTTATTTATTTGATTTGCTGAGACTTTATTTCAATCACCTATTTCCTGTTCAATGCTCTTGTATTACTTTAGTCTGTTGCTAGTCTTGTCAAGAAATAGATTAGGAATTACAAGGTGCTTGCTGTACTTTTTAAAATCCAGTTGCATATGCTGATATTTGATATTTTGCAGTAATAACCTGCCTTTAAAGGTTTACATTCCCTTTGGGATAATGCTATTCATTTAAGGACAACTCAGATGTGAATGAAAGTATGGTTATCTTTTCCTCTGCTGGTTAGTAAATCTGGTACTTAAGAAGACAGATATTTTATGCCTAATGCTGATAACTGCCGTTGATCAGCTGATTGTCAACTTGGCAAAGCAGAGCACTAAATTGTCACTCTGTGGGATACATTAGCAGTAACTTAATTGTCTGAAAATATAAACCTAAATAATTCCTCTTTGTGATTCCTCTGTTATTAGTAATGAGACACAGACACTTAAAGAAAGGGAAGTGATTAATCTGAAAAGCTTCTCTCTCCACTGAAGGTTAAAAGAGGTTTTCATCTCAGCTATGCAATTTTGAGATGTCTGAAAGGAGGAAAATGAATGCAGCTTACTGCTTCTTTAAGAATCTGGTGCTGAGCAAGGAAGATAACATGATGTATCAAGTTCTCTGTACATCCCTTTCATTTATAAAATGGTGATCCATAAGCACAAATATTTTCAGACCTATTTAATGGTTTAGCGTCTGATTTCTGCTTNATATAATTTATAAGATATAAAACTCTCTGACATATAACATGCCTCAGAATTGAATTTTATTATGGGATCTGGAAAGGCTGTGGGTTGCACCCTTCCTGTATTCCCACATGTTCATCCTTCCCTTCTGATTTTGCAATGAATCACAGAGTGATAGTTTTCTCATGGAAGGAGACAATTTTATGGCAGCCGTGTGTGTTGCAATACCACTTGAAAAACGTAGTATCAGGCTGCTAGTTGGTAGTGCTGCAGTAAATATATATAAATACATTGGTATAAAATATACAGTCTGAATGGAAACTCTGCAATGTAAGAGTAATTTTCACCCAAGCATGTGTCTTCCCGAGTCAAGAGAAAACATCTAACTGGAGCAGAACCAGAGGATCAGGGAACTTAAGAACTGTCCAGCTGCAGACCAAAGTGAAGCAAAAATGGAACTGATCTGAGCAATAGCTCATTTTAATTTTGTTTCTCTCTCCTAATTTGAAAAACAATTAAATTGTTTTCAATTAAATTGTTTTCAATTCTGTTCATTTTGAGCAGAATGCTATATAAGGTGGAAGCCCAATAGATCTGTTCCTCTCAGTTTAATCGGTTTCATAGGAACCTGTTTAAACTCTCAAAAACAACTAGACCTGTGGAAAAAAGTATGCCTAAAGAATTTTTCCCATGGCACCTAATACATGGGACCTACAGGACTATCAGTTTATTACTATGCATTTGTTTTTCACCAAGTCAAATCAATTAAATTCTGGAGTAAGTGCAGTAAGTCATGATCAATGACAAGAACTACCACTATTTTATATCATGATTGCTCTTATAAAAATTTTAAATTATGTATTCATTTATTTTATAGTTTCAGAGAAAACAGAGAAAAACAGCAGAGTATTTGCATATGCTGTTTTAGCTATCATGTACTTGTACCTCTCCCCTATTTCTGCCACATAAACCATGTCCAGACTTCCAGTCCTGTTCCAAATACTAAAGAAACATATTAATGTTTGTTTCAAGAAAAGAAAAGCCTTATATTTGTTAAAGTAACCGAGAAAGGAAAGCTAGATTTATTTACATTTTTATGTATTCTGCAGAAATCTGTCAAGATTGCCACCTGAACTACTGTAATCCTGAGAACACCTTGCAATTATTTGCTTTTCTTCTCTTTTTATGTGTTAAAAGGTTCTCAAGAATACAGTTAGAATATTGTTATATTTATGAGCTGATTTTTACATTTTTATTAATTGGAAATTCATTTTCCCATGTATTTTGTCAATATGAATACCAGTCATAAAATTATCAGCTGGTCAGATAATTTCATTCAAGAAAGATTATGTTTCAAGGCTTTGGAATAAGAATAGAGCATTTAACAAAAGCTTAAGTTGTGCAAATATTGTAAAAATAAACCCTAGGGTTTAAAGTTAAATATCATTCTTTGTTGATCAAACATAAGAGGGACTTGTATATCCAAAACACAAACCCAAATAATTAATTCCACCTGTGAAAACTAAGGAAAAAGTTGTGTAATTTCTTTGTGTTGAAAAAACTTGAAGTTCTTTCTTTTTTTATTTCTTTTCACACTAAGATTTTTTTCAACAAGAAAGCAGCAATGGATCTGAATTTGCTGTGACTGTGAGTGAAAATACAAGCAGGTTCAGAATGCTGATTTTGTATTATGCTCTGTCCAATAGTCTGCATTCAATTTCTAAGATGCAGCTTTTCATGGGCTTTAGCTTCAGGTATTTATATTAAAAATGTTCCTTTTCACTAACTTTTAATGTGTTTACCTCAATGTCTTGGAAACCTGATTATAGCCAAGGATCTCATGGATTAAAAGTAGATAAAAAGTAACTGAAAATTATTCAGAGTCATAGAGGTCTTCTATGGAATTTCCAGTTTCTGTTCCAGCTGTGAAAATCCCTGAATTTTCAATCCATGTTCTGCATAATTCCTTTACCAATTGTGGAAAGTGAATATGAAGAAAACCAGCAAGTCATGATTTTATTAAGAATGAATAATCCAGAATTTTTCTAGAACACAAGTAAGATTGAAGAAAATCTCAGTTGTCCTTTGATGGTAAACAATACAACATATTTATCGTCACTTGCAGAATACTTTCTATCTGGAAGGAATGAGGTGTGCCACTCTCCCTGTTCCAGACCAGACAGAGCAGAGCTGAGGGGCACCACCACTTCCCACACCATCCTATTGAAAGGAAGTCCAGGTTCTTAGCTTACACACAAATGATGGCATGCTTTGGGACCCCCAACATCTTTGTATGTTACAGATTCAGGACAAAATGATGGTCTAGATAACTAATATTTCTTTATTTCAGTGATACAAAGACACAAAAGGAGTCATCATTTTTGCTGAGCACTTTGATTTCCCTTTAGTTGTGACTATCTGATGTATTACTAAGTTTTGAAAAGTTTGCATCATTGTGATGAGTGTGCTGAACTGCTGTGTTCTGGTCTTCCTTCAAATACAGGATTTCAGTCAATTTTTAAGTTCACTTTCACAAAAGGGTCCACACACAATATTTCCCCTTATTTAACCCTTCTTCACAGTAACAGAATCTTTAGATTTGGTGTTTGAGACCACTGTGTTTTCAAATACATATGAAGTTTACTGCAGCAATGAATAATACACTGTTTTTTCATCTTCCTTGCAAATGAAATAAAATTATATCATATTCTTTAGTTATATTCTTCAATACACCTGAAGTGCATGTGTGTATATGTAAATATACATTTTATATAGTGTACATATGCACATACATGGTATGTGTGCTAGCACTCTTAGGAGACGATGCACCATAAAAAAAAGAATAGATTGTCTCTAGGTATCCCTGTGTTTACTGAGAACCTTGATGGAGTTTAGACATATGGATAAGTGGAGTGAAAAAATTCTCTGTCTAGAACAACTGAACAGAAAATATCCATCAACCAGGTTTTGCAGATCGAATTTAGGTAACTGTGGAGCCAGCCAACTGTGGAGAACAGCTGGTGTGAATGCTTTTTACGCTATGGTTACCTAAAACACAGATACGTCACCTTGCGTTGCCATCTGTCATCTGCATATGGCCTCTGCAGATAGATGGGCTTTAGATGAGATACAGTGGGGAAGAGGTCATCATCTAAGTTTTAGACGTTACATAAAACTGCAGTAGACTAGAGAGTATTGTCACAGAATAAAAACAGAACACTGCATCTGTGCCCACTTAAGACAAAATTTAAATTGATTATGTCTCTCTTAATGTATAAAAAGTAATGGGATTTCTTTAATTTTTTATTTAATAGTGGTATGTGTGTGACAGGGAATTGTTTCTTTGCTGCAAGAGGACAGTATCCCACTGCTCATGAAAGGAGACCTTTGTGGCTTATGGCACTGAACCCAAGTTTCTTTTCTGTTCTGATTACAAGATTATTTCTGGGGACTTGGCAAATGATTTGAGGAATTACAGAGTCTCCACAATTCATTGATTGAGTATACTGTACCTGCCACTGCTCTTTTTCTGACAATTGGGTTTTACCTGCAGTGGTTTTACTACTAGCATTTTAGATGTGGGATCTCTCCCTGGATAAAGGAAACTTCTTGACCTTGGCTATCTGTTTCTGACAGTAGAAGCTTTTGACCTGGATCAATGTTTTTTTTTTTTCATTATTTTTATTGTTTTTGAATGACTCATGTTTAAAGATTAATAGGAATCTTAACTAAAGCTTCAAAGTGGTCCTCAGAGCTTTTTACTGACTGGTTATTAAATATTTTGAGCCTGAATGTCTCTGTTCATATATTGCACATCTTCTCCTCTTTCCTAGCCCATTATCCTAATGGTATATGTTACTTGACAATATATTGTCACCTATGATAGAGCATCCTTTGTCTAAATCACTCCTATAATTTTTTTTGCCTCCTGAGATTTTGACATAATAGTTGTCAATCTTTTTTCTGGAGATTAATTTTTTTCAGCTCTATCTCTATATAGAGAGTGAAAAAAATCCTTTACAAATCACTCCTTTCCACCCTACTACATTAATTGCTTTGAAATTACAGGACAGAGTGGGGGAGGGAAGGGTGGTATAATTAGCTGGAAACTGTGTGAATGCTACCTGCAGATTACATACAGCTTCTGGCAATCCACTTTATTACAGATGTCTTGGACAAATGTCACAATACTGACTCCTCTAGGAAAACTGCAATAATGATTAGAAATATTCCCTAGTTTCCTTTCCTGTGATTCCCACAATGTAGCAGTCTTACCCATCAGTATTGTCTTTCTTTTTTTAAACGCTGGATATTTTACATATGATTCTATGGTGAATAAAATGCATCTTTATATCTGCTTCTCCATGAGTGCTAGAAAAACAGTTCTAATGTAAGTCTAATGTCATTTTTCTGTATTTTCTCCTTTTGTTGAAATAAGTGGTATTCTCTTTGCTTGTTTTCTGTGTGTAGTTTTAAGTGCCCAGTGTCATGAGTAAATTTGTTCCTGTTTCCTTGACCTAAGTTCACTAGTCCAAATGGGCAGCAGTTTCTGATTATTGCAGACTATTGCAGAATCTGTGACCTTCTCCAATTATGGTTTTCTTAATTTAATTCTGGATTCAAGTTATTTTTTAAGTTGTGAAGAAAGTGACTATTTGTAAAAAAAGTGTGGAATTTGCCTCTTGCATTCATCAAGCTAACATAATTAATTAAGAAAAGACAATAAACAATGCAAAACAAAAATCTTAACAAATTAACAAAATTCACTAAGTGCCAGTAAAATTGATAAAAAGTAGGGTTGCCCTTGCAGCATTCTTCCCTTTGTCGCTTTCCTTTTCTCTCTCTGCTTGCAGCTATACCATTTTCTCTAAAATTCTGCATTCTGAAGAATAAGCATCTGACTGCACACCTGGAAAGTACGCTGAGTTCACTAATTTGGTTAATGAAATCTGTGGGGCAGTTAATGAACAGATGTTCCCTGTACCCTGTTCTTTTCTAGAAAGGATTTTGCCTTATGCTTTTAGACTGATTAAAGTCAGTGTATTTATTGCAGCTAAGGAGGTGGCCTCTCTTTTTTCTGTGGCTGTGACAGGCCAGGTCGGTGTTTGTGTAAGTTGTTTCCAAGAGCTATCCTAGTCCAAGTACACCACAAGTCATTGTATTCTGACTTATCTGTAACCACACTGAATGGTGGTTGGGTCTGTAAGGCATAACACATCCCGCATGCCCTTGAAATTTGCCTGAAAAATCTCCTGTAACGGTAGACATGCAGATTCCCTTCGTTTTGGTGAGGTTGAATTTCCCTTGAGTTTTCTAAGTAAAGCTACACAGAGTGTAACAGCAGGACCTGAATGGAGCAGTTGTCTGAAAGCAGGAACAGTTATGACAGAAATAAATTATGGGCAATTAATGCAGAAGTGGGAAAAATATGTTCATATAACCAACAGGTTGACAAAGTTGCGAAGGAGATGGGCATCATGCACATGGAGAGCAGAACTGATGTTTGTCTACTAAATTTGCCCTGGCGATTGCTAGCCTCACTATCTGCAATAACATTGAAAGTCTGGGGGATTTTCACTGGAGGAAATATGTACTATATGCATCTGCATCTGATTCATTTGTGCTTCAGAGCATTACAACACTGTTTGTATGCTGTAAATGACATTCACTGCAGCTAGGTGCATATATGGCTGGCAAACCTCTCCAAAGGTGATGAATATGGTGACTTCACTGACACTGATCCATTGTGATATGACAATTTGCTTCGGTAAAGTGTTCTGACACCTTTTATTCCTCCCCTTATTTCTCCCTCTGTCACAAGCTCTGCCTGTCGCAGCAAGCTCACACTGATATGCAGGCTGAAAGGATGTGTGAGCTGAAACCCTGGAACAGTGCACATCACATACAGCTCAGGTAAACAGAAAGTGGCAGAAGCAATAGGATGTCATCACCACAATTATCAAGAGAGATTTTTTCTCTCCATGCTCCTGGCACAGTGCAGCAGCTGTCAGGGTGTTTGGAGACAACATAGGGCCTCGGAACCCCAGCTTCAATGTTGACAGAGCACAATAGTCTAGGACACCATGCCTTAACACTCCTCATTGAAAGATCTGTTAGAGCTGTCTACAAGGGGCAGTACAGCAGTATTGTGTGGGGTAACAAGTAGGTCTTCTTATTTAAGCTCTAATTCATTCATCAGGTATCTGTAGGAAGGAATATTGAAAGAAAACTCTTAGCAAAACATTGCTTTAACAATTTCACTTAAGATTAAAATTGTCACTTGAATTTGTGATAGATCTGGTAATGATAAATTATAACTGTATCTTCAGACTGCTTTTAACACATACCCTTTTAGGAGCTGGAAAGGTGAGAATATAGACCAATAATCTATCTACTCTATAAATCTGGAGTAGAAAAAAAAATGGTGTACGTGAGAACTATTTAGCAAATTAGAACTAAATAAATGCTTGAGCTGAATAGTTAGGAAAATATACATAGCAACCAGATAAAGATATTTTCAAGCCATTCTGTGAAGAGGACCAAGTGAAGGAAAACTATATACAACACTTATGAAAGCGTGTTTTTAAACACAATGACTTTGAGTCTTAAAGTCACTTTTCATAGTAATAGTTAACATATACCAGGAAAATCTTAGGCTTACAGCAGCTGTTTCTAAGCTATTGAGACAATCATCAGTGCAATATCTTTGAAGTGTTAGCTCATAAAGTCTAGTCTGGATAATTTTACCATTTATAGGATACATTCTAATTCTTTGCAGCTCTCTAAGTTGCACTATACAAACTATCAAAAGCTGTTAGTAGGATACTTATTGTTTGGATTTGTATAATAAAGACTGGGATTTTTACTAAGGCAACATAATAAACTGCTTTACCATGAAGGAAAATAAAACTGGTTTTGGAGAGTTAAACTTTGTGAATTCCTTTCTTGTGATACTGCCATATTTCCATTAGTATTTAATTTGAGTTATTAAATAATTGCATGAATTTTATTTAAGGCATGTGTGAAAATGTTTTCAATGCTTTCAGTGGTCATAGTTTCTCATTTTTATTGATGCAGATTTCTGAAAATAACAACCTGCTTTCAAAGGCCACTGAGATAAATTTCTATTATACATTGTTTACTGCATTTAGTGTTGTTTCTGGGTTTTAAAACTTCTCTGCCAGTTCCTCAATTTAAATTATTTCAATGCTGATGTTAGACATAGTAAATTATGAACAATGCTTCCTTTCATTAGGCGAAATTTTACTTCATGGTGAGATGAACCATAGGGGGGATTGGAATCATACTTCTCCACTGGGAATACACAGATACCTTACTTATTAGAAAACATGTTGAACTAATTGGGAATCTAGTGTTCTATCAGTGTCAGATGTAGGGTGACATTTTGAAAAGCTTTCCTTACCAGTTGTGCAATTCAGTGAATAGTTTTGTTAGACTCCATAGTGACAGTGAAACACTCAGTGCTCATTTGCACTTTCCCGATTCAGATATAACCTCCCAGACATCCCAAAACAATGCTCTACTTCATTAAACATTTACAACATTAGCCTTCTTTCACCTTTTTGCAGGTGGATTTCTTAGCCCCCAGGCCAAATTTTGTATTTCTTCATATAACATCTGTTAAGCACCATAGGAATGGGTTTTCAGTCTTCTGGAAGCTTTGAATGCTGACATGGGAAAGATGACCTATGTAAGTGTGAAAGGTGGAGACAAACTTATCGGTCAGGGGTTAGCCACATCAAGACAAAAGCTACTATTACAGCTTTTTTGGATGTTATCACAGAGAGTGATGAGGCAGATCCATGACCTGTCAATACACTGCAGATCCATTTTCTCTTTGCAAGACATGTTAAATATCTTTACTTAAAAGGAAAAACAGTCTGAGCAGAGAATTGCCAGCTTTATCACAAGAGGGTTGTATGAAAGCAGCCATGTGACTTCATTGTGTAGTACTAAAACCAGGTAAGATCCACATGTAGATGTGAGATTCCTGGGGACTCAACGATAAGGGCAAATCAAATTCATGTGTCCATATAAAGCAATATCCGAGTGTCATCTCTGAGCCTCAGTTTCCAGCTGTTGGTTCTGTGACACCATGGCAGGAGAAAGTGATCCAAGTGACACCATTTCCCCTGTACACACTGTAAATAGCTTTTTCTTTGAATACATATGCCTGCATGAAGGAATAGCAGAGGAGTAATTATTTTAACTGCTATCTCCCAAAACCTGGGAAAATTCTCATATGAGTACGAACTGTTTTGCAAATTTGTGAAGAAGGCAAGTTTGGGACTTGAGTGTAGACCTGAATCTATCACAGAAGTATCATACTGAGGTATCCTAACAAATGTCTGTATTTGCCAGAATGGTAAATTTTGTCTGGTAAAGGCATTTATTTTAACAATATGTTTAAATTATACTCAACCATTTAGACACTTGGCAAGTGGAGACTTAAATGAATATACACATCACAAAAACTCCCCCTATATCTTCATTTACCCTAGGATTTACTTAGAATTTTTCCTCAGCAGATTTTTTTCCTCAGACATATAAGCTACATTTCTCCTTATTTATCATAACCTGCAGTTTGTTCAAGAGCCTTCCTTCTTATGCTGCTTTTTAAATTATTATTATTTTATGAGACTTCCTATATTACTTTGTGAAGATCTTTGAAATTCAGTCTACAATTTAAAACATTTTATTTGTTCATTAATACTTATGTATGATAGAGGTAATGCTGACTCCTGAAAGTAGGTACAGGATAACACAGAATTGCTCCTAGTTGAATTTCTTAGTCTGAATCCATAAATAAATACACAGGCCGAAAGGCAAGACTAAGCCTAAAACTGTCATCTTTGATTTGGCCTCTGTTATCAACTGCTAAACAATGCTTAATTATCTGAATTGCTGCCCAAGTGCCAAGTTACTCATTATATTAATTTACATTAAAGTACAAGACCATAACACAGCTGAGGTGCTATATCACCCCAGGGCAGCTCTCCCTACATTTCTTTTAAGGAATTCTGGGGGGTCATTAAGTGAGACTTAAAAATGTTTCAGTGAAGTGAATCAAAGAATTCGATACAAATGATCGATAGAAGTCGATACAAATGCAAAATATACATGTATGTGTGCATTTGTTCTTTAACCCTTGAGGCAAAGGGTGTCTGTTCTGCAAAGGAAAACAAACGAGGAGCCAAAGGTAACAGCAAGGCAGGCAGGACAATGTCCACACTGACAGAGGACACAGTCCCACAGCACCCATATGCAAAAAGCTGACCAGGTCTGGTGAAGATGACCATGGTCAGACACCACAGCTGGCCAGGCAGGTCTACAGTGGCAAGAGAGCTCCTAGGTCAAGACATGAAGAGTAGGTCAAAGTCAGCAAAGTAAGTAGAGGGCACAAACACTCCTACAACACTCTGACTCTTCTCTCTGAATGCTTTATAACTTTAAATGAATAAAACAAAATAACTTTTTATTCTGGAATCGGTTTTACAGTCATCATGATTTGGCTTAGCTACAATGAAGTTGTTGGATACAACAGCTGCTTTTCTCTCAGGATAAGTATAAAAATTACTGAAATCTTTAAAGAACAACTAGCTTAAATATCAAGACCTGCCACCCAAAGTAGTAAAATCTGTAGAAGTAAAATTGTACAAGGGCATTTTAAAAGTTGCCAGAGCAAGCAAATTGTAGGGACAGACATTGCTTAGAAATCTTCCTACAGACCTGTGTGAAAAAAAAACATGTGTGAAAAAAAAACATGCATGAAAAAAATCAGAATTTCAGGAATACCCAGAGAAGAAATCTTTAGCCTGCTCCTAAAAAAGAAGTCATAAAACAAAGATTGGGATCAGGTACTGGTTAAGGAGAGGCTGGGAACTCTAAAGCTAAGGCTGAGACATTTCTTATTTAATTTTCACTGTGTTTGCGAAAGCAGGCTTCTCTACTCAGGTTTTCTAATTGAACATGACTGTAGGAAAGAACTGTCTGCCCTCTGTCACTGAATCCTTTAAATAGAAATTACCAACATGCTTAAGTTTATTTCTTATGTTTGAAAAGTGTAACAATCCCTGATGGCAAGTGTTGTTGCAAGCCCCTAGAAGAAAAGAATTTTTAAGTGCTAAATTATGTCAGAAACAAGACGATTAATGAATTTGATTGTCATACAACTACAGGCAAACTGTCTTTGAGGAGTGTGCATGTAAGATCTCAGAATCATAGAAGAGTTGGGGTTGGAAGGTACCTTTTCAAGTCATGTAGCCAAATGTCATCCTCTAGGTCGACAGGGACATCTTCAGATGCCTGTCTCAGGAGAGTGCACTCTGGAGGAACTTTAAAGAAAAAAAGGCTGCTGACATAATTTAGCCAATTTTCTCTGCCATATCTGGAAATATCAACACTTTGCTGCTAATTGTGACAGCCTATAGAATCCAAATGGAGAAATTCACATACACGTAGCAAGGAAGAAAGTGAAAAATACAACATTAAGGACAGAAGCCACTGCCTAGTGTGGAGCTAAATGATATTAAGAAAAATGAGAACAACAATATGAAAGGGCTGACTCTGGACAACCTTAGAGAGTCGCGGGAGACTAGCCACAAGCTATCATGTTCAGCAAGTCTCGTTTATTGATACATTCGGTTGCCTTATATAGACCCGATAATTAAGCTCATACATAGTGCAAAACTAAGCTCAGCATTGGTTAGTAGCTAATCAGACAATTTCACCTTGGGAGACATTCTTACTTCTATTCTTGTTTCTCTTTTCGGTTTTTTCCCTGCTGAAGCGGCAGAAGACTACACAATGCCATATAGTTTGTGGTTAAGCCTTGCTTGTAACATATGTTGCAGTCAAGCCTTGCTTCTATCTATTCCTTGTCCTTGTTCCTCTCTGTACATCCTTGTTCTTTCGGCATCTTGTTCCTTGCACAAACTTTATCACAAGGACGCTATACTCTTTTCTTCAGTCACGTACCCTTTTTCACATGCTTAGCAATCTCACAGTATCATGCCCTTTACTGCGCAGCCATTCGTCTGACAAACTCTCCACAGGCTGACTCTGGACAACCTTAGAAATGGTTTAATTAAGACTTCTATCCTTATCTCCTTAAAAAGTCAGCTTTGTGTAAAAACAACCATGGAACTCTTTAATAAGTACCATACATGCCCTTATTTTGTTCTACCACAAAATTTACTTTTGTATTTAGCTTTTATATATGGAGCAAATGGAACACTTGTTTGTTAACCAGAATATTCTTCTCTTTCAGGAAAACTTAATGGAGGGTAGTTTCATTGTTTGTAAGTTAAAATCTTGCAAGATGATGCAACAGTTCTTTGAGTCACAACTTTCATGCTATTTAAAGCTGTCCCCAGAATAATTTTCTGTATAGCAATGTTATTCATTGTTAATTTTACTTCAGCAGTAGAAAATTCATCTGATTAATTTGTGTTTTGTAAAACTCGATTTCACTAGTTCAGGATAAATGTTATAAAATATCTTTTCCACAAAATATTTTGGAGTCCTTGTATTTTTCTCTCTCTTTTTTTTCCCCTGAATTTTTAAAGAGGAAAAAGTAAGTTGTTGAAATTCTCAATTTTTCTGGCATTGAATGCTGGAAGTTTCTTACACATCTCAGGCACATCATTAAGAGGGTACCTCAAAATTTATTTTGAATTGACAACATAAAAATAATTGGACTTTTCCCTTGGAAATTTAAAGAGTTTACAACTGTGTTTTCATTTTTAGTTTCATCAAGGAAAGCGATGGAAAAGATTAATGAACTTGCTTTCTGAGTAACAATCTCTTTTGGGAGCTGCAGGAAATAAATTCACTCACGCTGAAGGTGATTTTGTCAGTCAGAAAATCAAAAGGCAGGGTTCAAATAATATACACCTGAAGCACTATACACACTACATATGTCTAATATTTACTGAATGCTTAATGATTTTATATCTTCTCTTCTTAGAAAATGAGGTAAGGTTCAAGTGAATAATGGCAGCTAAGGTGAAACTTCAACAGACAACTTATTACTGATGTCAAGGGAAAGGAGAAATGAAGTTTTCATAAAGTCAAGATTTGATGGATAAAATAAACAACCTTTATGACCAGGCATTTCAAACCTGACAGATAAAAAGGCTGATTGAAACAAGCAAGTAGTTATATAGATGCCAAAAATATCAAGGGGAATCCCCTTTGACAGTATGGAAAAGACAGGAAAAACCCCACAGCTAGGATCTGTTCCAAGAAGCTCCAAGTTCAGTTGCAAAATCCCACTGGATCTAATGAATTAAGTTGCTAACAGATTTAAGAATTAAATCTACCTGTAAAACTTCAAGGTCTACACATGTAAATGAACCTCTTTCTTCTGTCTGGAAAGTTTTCCTGTGCCTTTTGATGCTGTGGTCCTGTATGAGGAGCTGCCTTATCTCAGGAATTCACTTGGTTCAGCTTCTTTTCTTTCCCTTGCTTTGCTATAAATTAGACAGGCAAAGAATTCATTCTCCATTTTTCCTTTAATATGAGCTAATTATTCAATCTCTCTTGCCACAGTTTAACACCATCAACTGACAGCATGAGTAATTGTTAATTGAGAGTCCATTTAATGAGCTCAGTTTCATGTTATGAGGACAGAAAGTTGATAACTTTGTAAGGGTAATTGTTAACCAAATCAGCTATGTTCTTCATGTTGCAATTTCTTGCTAATGGCCTATAAACATGCCATGCTGACAGTACAGTTTGAAATCAATTCCTCCCCACAGCTTTTTCTTTTTTTTCCCCCTTTTTTTTTTTGAGTCTAATTCAATAAGATTTAGCAAATGATGCATACTGCAGGCAAATTCATAGCTCCTATTTTAGATGCTTTAGAATCTTCGAGATTGCTGGAATTTGTAATGGTTATTTGCTCTTGGAAGATCTCGAAATCAATGAGAAGTTATCATCTAAAATTAAACTGCGGGTTTCAAGAGCAGGGACCTTTGACAATACAAGAGAGTATTGGACTAGAACATCCACTAACTTTTGTATCCAGGTGCATTCCTGGACAGAGGAGATATCCTCTACAGCTTTAGTAGCAGATTTAGACCTGGAGTCCCTCTGCAATCCCCTTTTCATGTCTATTTCTTATAAAAAGTACGTCTAAGATGAACATGGTGTGCGCCAGGACCAACGCAAACAGTAGCATTCTTTCATCTTCATGAGTAACATGTAGATTCTTCATGCTTCACAGAACCACAGGATCCTCTACAACAACGGGCTGTAAATCATTCCTTTTGCAGAAGGTGTGCTGCTGTCAATGAGCTGTGTTAACAGGGGAAGGAACCATGTGAGGAAGTGAGCAGGCTGCACAGAGTAGGAGATTGATGATGCTGAAGTCTCAGGAGTCTCAAACCTCCACTGAAGTAGGGATGCAGGGGCCTCAGAACCCTGTCAAAAAGTTAGTGAAAGGTCTGTTGAACGTGAGGTCTGGAGGCTGGTCACTGTGCATTCTAGGAGGAAGTCTCCTCCTCTGAAGGTAACAAATAGGACTGGCACCTTTTACTACAGGCATGAGGCCCTGGATCTAGAAGGAAAATCAACTGATGAAGTGGATGAAGTGGATGAAGATCCCTCTGGGATAGAAGGGCCACCCAGAGTAACAGAGCCTATGCCTTGGATCATGACCTTCTCTGTCACTATATGTAATGGAGAGTCTGGAATATAAGGGTCTTACAGTTGGAAATGGCATGACAGTCCTCTGAGTAAGGATTAAGGGACCAACAAATAATGCAAATGCCATTGTGGGAGTCTGTGATAGATTACCTAGGTAGGGTGATGATGATGCCAGTGAATTATTCTTTGAGGAACCAATGGACACTCTGAAATCAACCACCCTTGTCCTTATTGGGGACTTCAACTTGCCAGGTGTCAACTGGGAACACCACACAGCTGGTCAAGATCCAGAAGATTCCTAAAAGACTTCAATGACAATTTCATGGTACAGGTCCTAAGGGAGCTGACTCAGAAAAACACCCTCCTTGATCTGCTTCTTTTCAACAGAGTGGATCTCATGAGCAAAGTGAAGATTGTTGGCCGTCTTGGGCACAGGGATGACAAAGTGATTGAGATTAAAATCTCTGTTGGCAGGAGGAAAAGTGCCAGTGAAACTTCAGCCCAGGACATGGGGAGAGCAGATTTCAGGCTGCTCACGGCACTAGTGAGTAAGGTCCTCTGGGAAAAGACTTTAATCCCAACAAACAGGAAAACCATCATACAAATTACTATCAGAACAGACATTTAATTTTGTCATGTTTATTTCAAAGATTTATATGTGAGCTTCATAAATTTAGTGTGATTTTCTAGTGAAAATAAAATGGATTAATTTCTTTGCATCAGTTTCATATCACGCATAAGCATGCCAAGATTAATTTGTTCCAGCGAGATTCCATATCCAATAGAGCCCTGTGTGACTACTGTGTTGAAAATACATAGAAATTTATTTGGAAAAATCTCTCCAAATCAGTTACTGAAGGAATTATGTGCAGCGTTTTTTATTATTTATATTTGCAAGATACTCAAACCGCAAGTTCAATTCCTTACATTATACTTGCTATTCACTGAAAGGTAAGGACTCACAATTTTCAGGATGCAAAAAGGATGCAAACTGCGTAATAAATGCTTACATTAATTCTTCTCCGCTTGCTGTTCTTGGGCTCTGTGGTAGGGCAGGTCTTCTAAGTCACTGGTAGTTGTGCCTGCCTGAATTACGTCACCAATAACTTGAAATAATGCACAAATGGAAAGATGTTAGCATACATTTATGGCAGCCTAAGTCTTGGCAAATGTCTGAAAATTCATAAACATTTTCACAAATACCTAACTACTGCCTGAACTTTCATAAATAGTGGAAAACACCATACGGAAATTCATCAGAATATTTATTCTGATGCAGTCTTTGTTTCCTTGATTTGATTTTTCATGTGTTTATCAATTCTGTATTATATTAGCTTAAGAATCTATGAGCACAGGAGCTTTTCAGCAGCTCTGTTATTCCTATGGAAATCAACTGCTGATGTAGTGAATTCTAAAACTAATACTTTAAGTTACATGTCTTCTGTGATCCCTGGGAAATGCCAATAAACCAACAAGTAGCAGAGATGACTGCATTATAAAGAAAAGATTTGCAAAAATGTTACATTATGTTTATAATTGCAATTTAATTTACTCTGTAAGAAAAAATGTGGACACATTCCAATATGTTCACCAATGATAGTTCAAAGGGTTCTGTAATCAGATTGATACTCTCTTAGCATTCAATGTACTACGAAGCAATTAAGTCATATGCACAGTATAGAAAAGTGGTGTAAGCTTCCAAGAGTAGGAGAGTTCTTGGCATATGTTTAAAAGTTCATTTGTTCTTTAAGATTAATAATTGAAGCATTTTCTCTCCTCAGTGTACAAGTGCAATGCATAAATCAGCAGCAAGGTCAAGTTTAAAAGACAGTGCTTCAGAAGCAGAATACTATTGACTTAATGTATTTTATGGAGAAATGCCTTGGATAAATATTAGGTGAGCTTTGGGGTATATACATATGGTGAATGTGAATTTTTTTATTTCATCCCCCTGGGGAGCCATAAATTCTGAAATACAATTGTGTGCAGCAGAAAATTCCTGTAAATTAAGAATATTGGGAGTTGAATTTTCTTACGAAAAACCACCTCTAACTCAAATTAGGTGCTGTCAGTGTCAAGCTCAAGACAGAGAAGAGAAGTCAGTCCAGGTAGATTTTGACTGAAGCAAAGTGACTTAGTGGAGCCAGACCATGACTAGATGCATGCCATGATGGCTTTTCTCAGTTATGCTAGATTTTCATCTATTTGCATCCAAAAAGTTTTTCCTTATAATGTTGTAACACCAAAGAACACAAAGAATAATCAATCAGGGATGAATATATCCAGTTTCTTACAGTGCACTATGAAGCCTTTTATAACCATCTTTGAGAACTAGCTCTGTTTCAGTTAGAAAATAATTTTTAAATGGATTAAGGCACTGCATACAGAGAAATTCTGGTGACAAATGGATATAAACTGCAGGATGATAATTTAATTTTGGAATGTTTTCACTCATGCACTGTCTATTAATATTGAGTTTCTGCAAGAATTCAAGTAAGAGAAGAGACCACCCCCAAATGTTGCTTTAAATTACACTTTACATCTTCCTATCTACTGTCACAAATACAGACAGTAAAAATCAGAAAAACGTAGTAAGTTAAAGGCAGCATCAATGGGAATTTAGATAATATGAAACTATTTAGCTGTAAGCCAAAAGAGGGTTTTTTCCAGTAACCTGAATCTTATTGACCTCTTGGATCTAGGTAATATGCACTGAAGTAACGTTCAATTTTATTATTTTGGAAACACAGAAGTTGACTTTTGCCAATGACAACGGGAAAAGTCTTTACTTGCTTTTGGAAACAATCTTGGTTGCCTTTTTATTCATTGCAAAAATGGGCCTCTGATCCTTGACTGGACCTCTGGGCTCTACTACAATACAAATAATAAAATAATAGTCTATATGGTACCAGACTTTCTTCATCTAAAAGGATCAGTGTATCAGTGTACAGTGTATCTCATTCCCCTTCTCTCTTCCCTCACCCAAGAAGTAGCTATTCAAGCTAAGCAAAAGTTTTTAAATGCAAAGAAAAAAATTCAATAGCTTCATAAAATATATATCATGCCAGGGAATTCCCTCAGCTCCTCTTCTTACCTCATTTGTGTTGGACACACTGGGAAAGGCAGACATCCAAGTTCATGCGATTTTGCTTAAGTGAAGCATGTCAGATATTTGCACAAGGGGATTGAAGAAAAAAAATTAAAATTTTTTCCGCTACTTATTGGGATGGATTTAACTGTCCTAATTTCAAATGTCACTCAACTCGGTCTTTTTATAATATTATAGGGTTTCCAGATAAATTTATCTAAAGTTGAGACCATTAAAAAGATGCTTCTGTGCTCTTTTCGATACATGACTGAAAGGAAAAAAAAAAGAGAAGGAAGGAAGGAAGGAAGGAAG
>VWZT01016885.1:0-16821 GCA_013397055.1 Pachycephala philippinensis | reverse complement strand
TCACACCAAGCATTTTAAATCTTAAAAACAAAATAATGAAAAAAACACTCCTCATGTCACAAACTTTCACCAGGTAAAGCAATACAAATATATATATTATGAATATAATAAATGTATAATAAATATATCATAAATATATCATTAAAATACCATGAATATATTGTTATAAGGTAGTAATGCTTGTGAAGAGGCCTTCATGGTGGACTTGATGACCTTGGAGGTCTTTTCCAACCTTAATGACTCCATGATTCTATGTCACCTCATTTAAGAACCAGGAAGGAGATTCCTGAAGTTACATGTTCTTCTGTGTAATTTTGTGAAAACTCAGTAAGTGTTTGCCAAACCAGTGACTTATACAGATAGCTGGTTAACCAACTAAAACGAGATATTTATTCCCTCTTCTCAGATATCAAACTATTATTGAATGAATAGGTTTCCACAATCATTGAACTCCTTCATTGGAGGACTGTACTTTGTCATTGATTAAGAAGGAAATATGCTGGAAAACGAGGGGGAAAATAATGAATTAGCTGATACAGAAAACTTCATTTTAACATAATTAAATTAAAACTAAAATTTTTAGGAACATCCAGATCACACAAAATTGACATCTCTTCTCCATTCCCTGATGTAAGAATACAAATCTGTGACACCTATCTCACTATGATCTCTTTTGTCCCTTCTGCCTTTTAAATATATATGTATCTATGTTTATCTTGTGGTGCTGGTTTAAGAAATCCCACAGCATGAAAGATTTAATTATAGCAGACATCCTTTCAGAGTTATTGCAGACCTGAGGCTCCATCATTACTAAAAAACATTCTGAAATTTCAGTAAGCTGAATAAAATCTATATTGGCAGATTTTCTTTGCAATTTTAATTTCATGTCCTTGGTTCAGTAAGCCTATCTTTCATCTAAGGAAAACATAATGAAAACTATTTATTTTCCATTCTTTACTCTGCTATAAACATTTCTTTTCAGTGTCAGGTGGTCAGAAGAATAACCATCTTTAGACCTTTTCAATGACTGCATGAGTTTTTGTTTCCATTGTTCATTTTGCTGCCCTGTTTATTAGCTAACAACTAGCATTCCTAGAAAAGCCTTTCCAAAACTCTCTTTTTTCAGATGTCCAAATGAGAGCTCAAGGTTGTTCTCATGACAGAAACATGAGTGACAAGACTAGTTAAAATATTCTGAAAAATTGTCAGAAGTTTTATGCATGAAGTTGCTTTAACTTACACCTAAAAAAAAAAAAAAAAAATTAAGCTCCAGAAAGTTAATTCAATTACTATAAAAGTGATAATAATTATTCCTGGGAGAAATTTAGAATCTGAATGAACAGGAAAAAAAGATAAAAAAAAGAAACTACAACAATGAAAAACCAACCAACCTACCAACCAAAACAGTCCAGCAATATTTGTCTGGCTGGCTATGACAAGAATTTGATTTTGATCTTACTGTCTCACCCACCTTCAATGAGGAGGCTGTTCAAGGATTCTTGAATCTTCCTAAAACTTATTAACTTTTACAGTGTTAAGACATGTATGTATTCATTAGATAGGGTTGGTTCTGTCCCCAGACTTTTTAATCTGAAGAACACCACGAAGTTGCTCTTAGATGATTAAATCATCTTCCTTCTCTATTCACGAGGACTCACTCCCGTTTCTTTGGGCCATGCTGCACTAATTTTTAGGAACCAAAATTCTTTTCAAATCTGTGTCAGATACCTTTATAATACATTATAGCCTGAATTACACTGAAGAAAACATTCACTGGGAAATAAAATGGTGGAAGGAACTTAAAATCTATTCTATCATATCAGAGTTGTTCTTCTTTTCTGTTTGCTACCTTGTGAGAGAGAAGCCTTTGTATGGATTAGGCTTTCCAGATGGCCTGCAAGAAACATGTGTCCTGAGCATATTCTGATTTTTCTTTTTTAGTGCCTAGTATACTAAGTGGCTTTCAAAATTACAATGTTACATGTCCTTAATAATTATTTTGAAATGAAGATATTATATGTTAGCATTAGAAAGATTATTTGAGATTTAATGCTCTACTGGCAATGTGGCTGGAGCCTCAAAAAAAAAAAAAATTCAAACCCTATTAGCAGCAGAACAAGTTTTTCAAAATATTTCGTATTCATGGAAGCTGAAAAATAAAAATCTGAAAAACATCTTGATTTTGTTTCAGACATTAAATGAATATATGTTCTTGAAATTTTTTCTATAAAAAGGTTTTGCCTTATACAGAAAACCAAATTCCTGTTACAGTGTGACAAATCTGACATTACCATATCTTAATAAATTTAATAAAAATTCCTCAAGGATTGCAAAGAAGCATTTGCACTAAAGATGATCAGCATTTCTCAATAATATATTATTTATTTGGCCAGCCAGGTTTGGAAAACTCCAAACTCTGTAGCCATCATTTCCCCAAAGAAATAACACCTGTCACATCTTTGGTATAAAGATCTTCAGGCAAAGTAAGTGAGGAGCCTGGGAAAAAAATCCTTATGCTCCTAAAGAATCTCTTCTGTTTAGGAATAGGTGAAAGCTTTGTGAGTTGAGTTAAGGTTTGAAACTAGAGGAATAAGGTCTAGCTCTTCTTGACACAGGTTCCCTAACACATATCGTTTTCTCTGTTATGTAACCTCTTCCTCTTGTAATTCTTCTTTGTAGGTTTGGGTTTTTTTTAAATTCTTAGATCATATTACAAAATTGTTCAGAATACTGGTTGAAAGTGTATGAATGTTGAACAGAAAATTACCTATACTTCAACTGTTATTATAATTCTTTTACTTCAGTATTTCTATTTTCCCAGTGCATTCTTCCCAACTGCATATTTCACAGTCCTTTAGTTTTTGCTTTATCAGGAAGGAACACTTTTCTCTCTTCACTGGAAGAAGCCTGCATGACTTTCTGCAGAGCTGGATTTGCACCCATACAGCTGAGAAACTGATGTCAAGTGGTCTGTCTAGCCAAAAGGTTTTTGAAGCCTCCTTGTGTTTGTGATTTATAATGCCTTAGCACAATTATGTGCCACAGAGTTTGTAGGAAATACGATTGCCACCATGTACCAGCCCTGTAGGAAATATCCCTGCCAGACGTTATCAGGAGCATGAGGTGATCTATTTAAAATAAAATCTGAAACAAACCAGCTTTCCCTCAGTTACCATCACTCTCTCCCAGTCTCAGAACCACCAGGATGTGCAGAGCCCAAGGAGCCTGTCCAGCAGCCAGGTACCTTGAGGTTAATCCAGGTGTGAACTCCAGGATCCACTGTGCTGACATGGTGGAAAAGGAACATAAGCTGTCAAGTCGTCCTCATGTTTTCAAGGTTTCTCCTAGGATGGGGACTACATGCAAGTTACAGATATGCCTTCTCCTGCTGGGATCCTGATGGTGGACAGCAGATGGCTGATCTGGCAGCCATTGACGGAGGCTATTCAGAGAGCCCTGGTTCTGTTAATAAGCCCTGAGCCCTATCCCATTCTTGCTGATGCATCTACATGCAGACATCCCCATTCACTCTTCATTAACCGATTTTTCAGAAAATGTGTTCCAGTCTTATTATACTGTAACAGTCTTTTTGGCAAGTCTGGTTCTATGGTTATGTTTTAAATTACTTAAGGAAAAGTATCGGTGAATATACATAAATCATATACCAGAATAGAGAAGAGCTACAGATGTGGAACAGAGTATCTAATGAGGAGCAGCAAACCTGTGAGACCTATTTTACCCTAGAGACAAGCCTGTTCTTTCTAAACAGAATCGATCACACACAGCTGTGTGCAGATGAATTTTAATTATTTTTGCAAGGAGATTTTTATTTCATCTGTATCTGAACAACTTCAGTCCCTGTGTGGGTGGTTTTTTGAAAGTTTTGCTACTTCTTAAGAAGTGTAATACAATTTATCAGTCCTCAGCATCATGGAAATGAATGTCCTGTAAAAGTGGAAAGGTTATGGAATAATTGTAACTACTACCTGTGGTTAGCAACATTTTTCATTCTGCAGCATTTTGTTTGTGTAAAAACCCAAACTTCTCTGGAGTAAACTAACTCAAACATCTGAAGGAATAATTTCCGTCAGAAATAAATGCCTCTGGGGAAATATTCTTCAGGGGATTTAGCTCTTACTTTCAAATCTGTAGTTCCTCAGATGAGATTTGTGTAATTGTAGGAAATATTCAAAAAGCTTCCAGGCTTCAGTAGCAGCTGGGTCAACATCTACTTGATTTTCTCTGGCTTCCTGATGGAATAGTCTCCCGCTGAATAAAATGTTTCCTTAACTCATGTTTTCCTACAGTCTGAGTAATGATTCTTTTTTTTTCTGCGATTTTTTACTCTAAAGTAAAAGAGTAGCAGGTCATTTCAATTTCTCACACACTTCCTCTCTCTTTTTTTGTGTTGTTTTTTTGTTTGTTTGTTTGGGGGGGAAGGATGTGGTGGGTTGATCTTGGTTGGATGCCAGGTGCCCACAATGCTTCTCAGCTGGGAAGGATGGGAAAAAATAAGATGGAAAAGCCCCTCATGGGTCAGGATAAAGGCAGTTTAATAAAGCAAAACCAAAGGTTCCACACAGAAGCAAAGGAAAACAAAAGATTTATTATTTACTTCCCATCTGCAGGCAATGTCCTGCCTCTTCCTGGGAAGTACTGCTTCCGTATATGAAGCGGCTGGTCTGGAAGATTAGTATCATAAATAATGAATACTCCCTCCTCCTCCTTTCTCCTTTCTTTTATTGCTGAGCAGATGCCATATGGTATGGAATATCCCTTTGCTCAGTCTCTCTTCTCTCTCTCTGTCCCCTCACAGCTTCTTGCCCAATTCCAGCCTACTGACCTTTGGAGAGGGGGAATGTTGGAGAGAGCCTTGGTGGTGTGTCAGCACCGCTCAGCAGCAGCCAAACACTGGTGTGTTATCCACACCTTTATAGAATCCAAACACAGCACAGCACTGTGAGGGAATGCCACAGTGCTGGGGGAAAAGTTAACTTCACTTTAGGCAGATCCCACATGGGGTAGGGGTGTCTGTGTGTAGTTACTATACTGTGATAATCTGTCCACCATCTTCCACTCCATAATCAAAATTCAAGTTCTCATAATGGTCACCTGAACCAATGCAAATATTTTTTTAAAATTAATCCCCTTCCCCAAGTATAGCTACAGAGGGAAGTTCTGTTGTTTTCTTTAATGTGTTTTTTTGGGATACTGGATTGAATACTTTTTTACTATCTGACACACTTGAGCTCAATGCCTCTTCTGGCAGTGGGTACTCAAACTCCCACCCCCTGGGAGAGTCATGTGGCCACTAGACTGCGGATAAAAGTAGACCACTTCACTTTTTGTTGAAGCTCTTTCACCATTTGTCAAAAATCTATACTGCACTAGACCAGAGAGAAGGGACAAAAAAGCAGCAAGAGTTCATGTAAGAGTGGTTGGGGATTGGCCTTCCAGCTATTGGGGAGCTTTCCAGGCATGATTCAGGGACTGTGCATTTTCCACTAAACAGGGGTTGGAAAAAGTCACATAAACATTTCCCTGAACAGGAACCAGGTCTTAGAGTCAAGCAGGTGAATGTTCCAAGGAAAGATCTACCAGATCTCCAGTTATTCTCCTGCTGGAAAGGAATAATTCCAGCACAGGACTCAAACTTTGCTCTGCTTTCTGCCCTGCAAAGTCTCTATCAGAGACCTGAGGGAAACCTCCTGGGAAACAGAAGCTCACACTTCTGTAGTCTGGGGTAAACCTTTGCTGTGCACTGTACCACTAGATAAAACAAAGCACCAGTGGGACCAGTAGCTTCTCCTTCAGAGGTCTTGTGAAAATCAATAATTATTTTGAGAGTGACAACCATTCTAGGCTGGCTGACTTTCAAAATAGAAGGGAAAAAACCTGAAGTACCTGGAGTTTGTCTTGAATTAGGTGGCAACTGAGTGAGGAGTTTGGATCTTACCCTTTGTACATAAGTGTAAGATGAGTGAAGTGGGAATTCCCCAACTTCTCTTGCACATGTATTCTGGCTGTTTTAAATGTTAACTCTGATTCACATGACTACACCTCTAACATTTTACAAGGCACTCAAGGCACTTTTTTTTCCCTCTGGTGCTGGTAGTTAATGGGTTTTCAGGATCAGAGGTTGGTAATGAGCAAAGAGCTCACTTTGTAGAAATGTGTCACAAAAGTGGAGCCTTCTCTGGGTTAGCCTTTAAGCTGAAATTGTCCATAAATTTCAGCTGAAAATGCAGACTTCTTTCTGGCTGTGGGGACGGTAGTTTATATAATACAGAGCTGTCACCAAGATCACTAATCCTACTTCCAAAATTCACTGCATAGTTGCTAGCTAGTAAACAGGGTGGGCTATTTGAAAGATAACCATTCATTGTAAGGCTGTGTAAGTGAATGTGTTAAGTAAATTTCCCAAATAAAATATGATCATCATATTACACGTACTTTGACCTGAGTAATTGCCTGTGCCTTTGTTCTGTTTGGCTTATGTCATCTGTCAAGCAATACTAAAGTGAATTGGGTAAGCATCCCGTCTCACGTATTTCATTTGTTTACTGATCAATACTTGGATTCTGAACTTGGTGTATGGAAAGAAAACTGACAAAAACAAGCCTTAGCTTTGCTCTTTTTAAAAGGGCAGTTAAAATATCCCTTAACATGGAGCAAGCTTGGGAATAATAGGACATGCTTCTCCATTTCATATTGACTTCTAGCAAAAAAAAAAAGTGACGTAAATGAAGGAAAAATTATAATGCTGAGACACATGAAAACTCATAGCAATCTTTACAGCAAGAATTTATATTAGTTATTTTTAGTGCCTTTAAAATGCCTCTCTGTCTGAAACTGAGGGTGGACAGGGCTGAAAATACAAGTGTGTCTCATATTGATATGTCAATCACAGCTAACAAGCACTGTTGGGAGGTAATCTCTTTCAATCAATGTGGAGGGCGGTCCCGGGGCGGATAGGGTGGAGGAGGAGCCGGTCTATGAGCTCATGGACCCAGGGGCTGGCCCCGCCCCCTTGGAGGGCGACTCCGCCCCTGAGGAGGTAACCCATGCCGCCCGGGAGGCTCCGCCCCCTTATCAGGCCACGCCCCTTGAGGGCGAGTCCCAGCTGTAGGCCACGCCCCTTTGCACCGCCCAGGCCACGCCCCCTTAGGGGGCAGACTCACCACCTTGGCCACGCCCTCCCCTCTGGAAAGTTCTTCAGGGTTCAGTTACGGATTGGTTCCTTTGGGTGGGGTGATTTCTATGTGTGCTCTGACTGGTTACGTTGTATGTCGGTTGCTCTGGGATCCAATGGGTTGAGCTATCCATGTTCAAAATTTTGTATCCGCCCCCCTTCATAAGGGACTGCTCGGGGCAGTTTGGGTGGGCTTCTGTCCAGACTTCGGTTTGAGCAGGAGCTCTCAGTTCAATAAAGTCTGACAGTTGTCACCCAGCTCTCGCCTCCCGTGTCCTTTCGCGCTGCTGAGGCTGCCTTTGAGGATTTAGTCTGGTGCTCGTAGTCGGAAGGTGCCCTTACAGGGAGAACTTGTCCGGGTTGCTGGCTATCCGAGGCAGAACATCGGTCAGCGGCCCGCGACAAATCAGTCTCTTGCAGGCTGGAAGACAGCATTTATTACTGTGCAAATGAACCTGCCAACTGCTTTTTGCAGGAGGTATCAGGAGGAGACATGACTTAGAAAGCTGGTTAAGTGGGGTCACTAAGGAAGAGTAAGCCTCTCTAAAGTTTAAGATGAACTAAAAATACCCTCTGTGGGATTTTTTCCTTGAAAAACAAAAGGAGAAGAGAACCATTTTTTCTCAAAAATAGTCTGGAGTATCTTGGGTTCTCAGAGATATATGAAAAATGTCTTGTTACAAATAAAAATATTGTGTTTGTGACAAACCCTCCTGCTCTTCCTCCAGCCCTCTCTCCCTCCCTTTCTTGTTTTCTTCCTTCCATGATGGAATAGTGGTAATTTCTCAACAGTACATGAGTGCCTTTCTAAGGAAATATCCTACCTGACCTACAGCTGCCTCATTGAGATGTGTATTGTATTACACTTTTGACACTAAAATCTAATTCACTCAAAGGAATAGTGCCTGCTTTGAAACATTGCCTTTTTCCTTTGAAAAGAAGCTCTCTTTCCTCACTGTGTGTTACGTAGAGCTAACCTAGAAGCTCCTTCTGGTATATCAGCATAAGAAAGGGCATGTATCTTTATCAGCCTCTTATCCTGGGAAAACCATGAAACAGATATAATTATCAAAGCATTTTATGCTTTGGCTGGTGTAACTTCTTGTGCTTGTCAAATCATTGAAATCAATAAGGTTGACTATGATGCCAGAATAATCGTACTGGCAAACTATTTAAGAGTTGTGTGGTAAAAGATAAGTTTTTTTTCTTTGTTTCATGGGTATTACACTCTAGGAAGAGGGGGAGAAGAAAAGACATAATGATTTCCCTATACCTTACACAATCTGCATAAAGACAAAGGCAAACTGCTGCTCTTAAATTCAGGAGAGGACATGCATTGCGCCTTAACTACGTTCAGAGGATTATGATCAACAAGATATGTCTAGAGATATAAAGGCACACTGATGGTAATATGACAAATTTAGAAAGTGGACAAGCCTATCTACTTACTACATATGAAGAAAGGTTGCATTTCTCAAACTGTAAACTGCGGTCACTGGCATTAGCACTAGGCTCCTGACTCCTTCAGACTAGTTATCAAAGGCCAGTAGTGTGTATTAGTTTCCTACTTTCCATGTACCAGGAAAATTTTTTTCTCAGAAAAATGTGATTTTGCATTTCCATCCATAAGACTGGGGCTAGGCCATTGTTTGGTACAAACAATGTGATGTTGCATATCCAAGTCTGAAAATTATTAAAGTTTCAGTCAATATAGCTATTAATGCTAGTGGTTTTTTTATTGTATTTCTGTGAGAACAGACCTGTTCTCTCTGTGTAGCAGCTGTTTGTTAAGTTTTCTGTTGAAATATGTAAATGAAGTGAGGTGCAAACAGACATACACCAGAGTTACTTTGGGTAATTGGAATTTTCTTTTCCTGTAAGATATTCATGTTTCTGTTTGAAACTTGCAAAACCATGCAATTTTCCATGAGTTAATTTCAATGCAAAAATCATCTTTGCTGCAAAGGTTTTGGATTCCTATGAGAAATTTCTGATCTTTCTCATGGGAACATCCTCACTGTATCTGCAAGTGATAATACTGAGACGCTCAGATACTGAAATAAAAAGCAGTAAAATTGTAAGAGTACTTCATTTTCTAGGCATTTGCTAACGAGGAGGAACATATTTGAGCACCCTTACATGCCTCAATTAACTCTTGTGTAGAACTCATTCCAAATTAAAACACTAAAATTTTGACCCAAGTGGGCTGGGAAATGGTTTTCCCTCTTTACAAAACTTGCTGGCATTGAAAAAAGGAATGAGCTTTACATGAGAACAAACATTAGTCAGTCACTGACACCATAAGGGATATAGAAATTTTTTTTTAGTTTGAAGATGAGTACTCTAATTACCCAGTTATAAGTTTCAGTCTTGCAACTAAGTTCATCCTAGTTGTCTACAATAAATTTGCAGCTGATCTTGAAATGCCTACTGTGAATAACCACCTGGAAATAAAATAGTTTTTACTGATCTAATCAATAATGAAGGATGAATTTTCAATGGGAAATAAAAAATAACAGTGTAAGCAAACAGATAAATGATTTGACCATTCATGTATGTGATAGGCCAGCGAGAGTTAACTACTATATATCCCTTTAGTTAAAAGACAGAGGTGAATTTGTCATTTAGAAAACAAATTACATTGGTTATGTTAATAAAAAAATCTCTTATTTTCCAGGAACATTTACTGAAAAAGAGATGTTCCAACAAAAACCAAAACAACAACAAAAAAATTCAGACTTCGAATAAATAATGTTCTCTTATTAAAGTTATCAGCCACATCAAAATTGAACAGTTTTTAAGATAATTTACATGGGGTTTTTTTGGGCCAGCCTAGTCTTCAGTACAAGAAAGAAAAAATCTGTCCATAAATGATCTTCCATTGCTTTCAACTTGGTAATGACCATCACTGGAACAAAGTGCATTTAAAAACTCTTAGTTGATTCTGTCTGCTGGCTTCCTTTAAATCACATCTGCTTCTACTGTTAAAAGTTGCTAAATTACTATATAAATATCTTCATCAATATAATTTAGTAGAAATGTATTTATCAAATGAGCTCACCCTCTTTTCATTACAGTCCCAAGAAAATATTTTTATTTTAATCAGGAGAAAGATAATATATTATCCAGACTTTTACTCCTTGCAACATGTGAAAATGTATCTTTAGCAAAGGATTTTAGTGAATTCAAACAATTAAACGCTTATTTGTTATAGATCAAATAAAATTCTCATGTAATTTGAAAAATTCTGACAGGATTTTTGTGTTAACTGGACATCTGTTCCCTCCCAGAGAACAACTGCTGGCCATTGAAATGAAATATTTCTTACACATCTTTCAGATATAAAGGTACTGACTACTCCATGTCCAGATGTAATGTTCTATGTGGTTAGAAATTGATGTGAGCCCCTGGTGGGGTTTATCTCACATACTTTTACATACCTACTTTTTTGTTCAAGGCTAAATGTGATTAAATGCAGGCATCCACTTTAAATTGAGATTCTTTGCACAGTTGATTCATTTGCATACAATGACAACTTCTCCACAGACTAAAAAAAGATCTAAGAGGATAACTTCAGATGTTTCATGAGAAATTCATGTAAGAAATCCACAACAAGCAAAATAAATCCCAGCGCTTTTCTGTGGTGTAAATGATCTACTTCCAGGCCAAATACTCAAGACTGGCTCCATGGTCAATGATGTAATAAAGGCACATTGATGTGTCTGGTTATCTCTGAAAATTGCCATCCAAAGCTCATCAGAGGAATTTTGCCCTAAAAGTTTTACATGGTAGATCCTTTCATTTGATCTAACTGTTCTTATGCCTGATGCAACTATAATAAGGATTCATTTTATATTTAGTAAATTAAATAATGCTTAAATTTAATGTTGGAATTTGAATAACTAATTTGTATAAATGATGGATTGAGTGAATTGATTGACAGATGAAGAGGTATGTAAAGTGGCATTTTGGGGAACCCCCAAATCAACACTCAACTGTCATACTATTGCCCTTGCTTCAGTGGCTCCTCCCAGGTGGTACACGTAACACAAATGGTGGCTGTCTATGCTATTTGTTTTGTTAACATCTGTCTTGATATATTTTTCAGGTAAGTAAAGTTACCACTAAATTATATTCACTTGAAAGAGCTGTCTGACTGTCTCACAAGTAGTCTGAATCTCATATATTTCAAATGCATCCTCGCAGAACTATGGATCTAGGCACATGGTACTTATAAGCTAGAAATCAATGGTTTCATTAATAAAACTAATGTGCCTGTGCATGAAGCTGTGGAAAGCTCCTCTAAGGATTATCTGCACTGCAAAGGCTGCTGTTATATTGAAGTCTACCACTAACATAGACAAAGGATTAGAAGACAAAAGTTTGGGGTTTTTTCATCTTCTCATCATTGTCATCAACAGCAAGATTAATTAATGTAATAAAACTTATTTTCTGTTGATATATCTGAGTCCATATCAGGAATGTTGTTGGCATAGTGGTGGCAGATAGAACTTTTTTCAGCAGAATATATGGCTACATAATTTTGCCCATGATGATTTTTAACATACCTTAAATGTATGCAAATACAACACAAAAACTGGTGTAGCCATTACAGTCTTTTGAGGGCCAGATTAGGTCTCATAAATAACAAGAACCATTTTGTTCTTATTAGGGGTATCTAAAGATAAATGTGAAAGAACAGATATTTCTGTACTTCCTAATAAATGTTATGTTCAGATTGCCAAGTCATTCAGCTCATAGTCCTCATATTCTTTCACATTTACTGGACAAGGAAAATGAATATATATTAAAAAGTGTTGTATAACTGCCCTTTTAATTTCTCAATTTTATGAAACCATCTGATGAAAGTTCAAGGGAAGACCATTTTATCACTAGCAACATAATTTAATGTCAAGCCTCTGAAATGCTTTGGGCAGGACATACGGAAAATCAGACCACACGAAATAAGTTTTTCCACTGAATATCTCACTATTAAAACATATGTTCATAATCCTAAATAGGCCTAGGTCCTGCTGTGACAAAAATCATATGTCCTATGAATTGTGCATTCTGTGCAGCTATCCAAGATTTATGTTCCAAAAAGAAAATGAAAGAAAATATTAGAAAATATAAAGGAGAGTAAACAGCATTAATCTTTTTTTTATTTTTTTCTGGTAAATGGACTGTGTAATATTGCAATTTTTAGTATAATTTCAAATATCCCCCAGGTATTGATTTGATTGTGGCTCTGTTAGAAAATTAAACAGCAAGAAAAGATTTTAAAGAAGAATCATTATAGATAGTAGAATAACAATGCAGTGAGAGCAAAACAACAAAATGATGAACTGATTATAGAACAGTAAGTGAAAAAGAATAGGAAAAACTTAACATTAACAAGTTAAAAAAATGTCAAAGTCTTTCAAGATTTCACAGAATTATAGAATCATAGAAATACTTAGTTTGGAAAAGACCTTCAGGAATATCAAATTCAAATCTCAGCTTGTCATAGAATGAGATCAGTTTGGTCAGCAGGACCTGCCTTTCATAAACCCATGTTGACTGGATCATATAGAGATAAAAATTAAACCAATTTTTTTAATAGAATTACCTCTGTCTGAAACCTTGGCTAGAGTAAAAAGAGAGAAAAATAGAGGATTAAAATAGTAAATGGGTAGGAAAAAACTTTTAAATCTGAATCAAAGTTTGATGAAGCAGTGAAAATTAAGGGAAATCAACTGCTTTTCAGTTGGTGATCCTCATTTTCAGACTACTAGAATGTCTCTTTTTAACTAAGAGACTAAAATTTGGTTAATTGCTATGCTTTCTTGCTGTATTATTAGCTGGTAGAACAAAAGAAAAAATTTTTGTTTGGGGTCAAAATTCTATGACTGATATTTTAGTGCAAAAAATGAAATTTGCTCTTCATTTCCAAGAGAAGCGTTGAAGAGAAAAGATTACAGAATCAAATTAAGATTTCTTTCTTTCTTCCTATTAGCTGCTTTTCATCTCATTCTTTTGTTTTTATAGGTAAGACAGCTGTTGTTGCTTTTCTCTCTGCCATAAAGATGCAAGGTATTCTTCTTTTGTATTTTGCAATCAATAACAATGTGTTAATAACAATATGTGTGTGTATGTATAGCATGCTGCTGATATTTTACCATATCACAATGAGCAAAATCAAGTAAACCACAACATCAAACAAGAGAAATTATCATTTAGTACTCATTGATTTTAAGACAGTTAACTCCATAGTTACTCTTAACCTGTGGAACCTTAGCTTGAATCTCAAAATTTAAGTCATATTTCTTTACATTATAGTGCAACTCTTTACTTACATCCAGAGCTCACATTTTATGTTTCTGGAGCCATAATAGCCACTTGAAAATAAGAGGAAGAATTTTATATATATATACCTGTTTGGTATCTTATGACCTGGAATGGACCTTAAAAAAAGTGTAAATTCTTTTTTTGGGTGTTCAACCATCAAAGTCTACCCATTCATATTGAAAATCTGCGAAGATCCACAGAGATTTTCAGAGACAGACAACTGATTCAAATTTTAGGTTTTTTCATTAAGATAGTGCTGAAGTTCCAGTTCAGGCTCTGAAACAGAGAGATGGTACAATATCTTCAAAAACAATTGCATTGATGCTTTCAGTAAGGGCAAAACAATAGATTTCTCTTTTCTGATCTTGTTCTCAGAAACATCTGAATTGTTTTAAATGTCATCTTCAAGGACATCTCAGCCTGAGGCACAGTCATTCTTCATGGAATTTCTAAATCAAGTTCAGCAAAGCAAATTAAAACAGTGTTTAGATGATATTAGTCATGACTCTTCTCCCATGTGAAAAAAGAAAGACATATAATTCTAATATTGTAATTCTTTCAGTGTTTATCTCTTCTTCCAAAAGATAGTTTAGAGTTATCTTGAAACCGAATGAAGCTTATTGTATTTCTACTGAAGTAGTAATACATTGGATTTTGACAATACTGAAATGATTAATATTAATGTGAAATAGACTTACAGAAATGGGAAATTAAGCTATATATTGACTACACCACTCAGTAATTATCTTGATGAGTCCTGTCAGTCTCATTGAGCAAGATGACAGCTTGCTTTGTTCTTCTTTATTGTCCAAATCCTGAAAATATTCAAGAAAAAATTCAGACAACTAAAGAAAAGATGAAAACAGTGTCACAAAGAATTTTAAATGCTAGGAAATTAACCCCAGTATAAGACAATCATGGTTAAATCTAGAACAAACACAGCTAGAACATAATTATGTAAAGAGATGGAAATAGTTAACAATTCAGAGCCTTGATTTAACCTAACATGTTACTTGGGTCTAGTTGCATCTATATATCCACATAAGTCACACTGGAGGATGTGGTACAGCTATGATATTTTTCTCACTCTTCTCTGCTTTATAAACTGCTGCTTGATTTATTCAGCCTGGAGAAGGCTCTGGGGAGACCTTAGAGCACCTTCCAGTAGCCAAAGGGGACCTACAAGAGAGCTGAAAAGGAACTCTTTATGAGAGCATGCAGTAGTAAGAGAGGGGGGAATGGCTTCAAACTGACTGAGGTTAGTTTTAGATAAGTTATAAGGAAGAAATTCTTTCTTGTGAAGGTGATGAGGCACTAGAATGGGTTTCTCCCCATCTTGGGAGGTGTTCAAGAACAGGCTGGATGGGACCCTGGGCAGACTAGTCCAGTGGAAGGTGTCCCTGCCCATAGTGGAGGGAGGGAGGGAACAAGATGGGACATGGTTTAGTGGTGGCCTTGGCAGTGTTAGTTTGATGGCTGGACTCAGTGATCTTAGAAGTCTTTTCCAACATAAATCATTCTATGACTCTGTGATCTTTAAGGACCCTTCCAACACTAACCATTCTATGATTCAATTCTACGATTCTGTTCTTCATTCTATTCTGAAAAATTTTCACAAACATGCAGTACTGTTGCAAGGGCTGAGCTTGACAGGTCCTGCAGATGTTTACCAGGTTGTCTTCACACTATGCCAATCTACTGTGATTTCTTCCCTGGCACAGGAATAGCCACAGTTCTGCCCCATCCCACATATATCAATGTTCTGTTACATTTTAAACAGAGGTAAAAATTTTGGGTATAATAGCAGGCAGGAATTAAATAAATTGTTATTTATTTTAAGAATCACCTGATAAATCAGCTCTTAAAATGTCTTCTAAAGGAAAGCAATATTTTATCTAGGGGAAGTATGTGTTTGTTAAGCTTGTGTAAGAGGAAGAAGAAAGAAGTTTTATGAGGGAAATGAAGACATATTTAAAAAAGATATGTTTCATAAAAAATTACTCTTATTTATTCAAAACTATAACAACAAAAGCCTACTTCTCAGACAAGAACTTGATTGGGATTGATTTCTTGTTTCTCAGGAGAGCTATAGTTCACATGCACCTTCCTCTGTATGCTGGCATTTAATTGTAAATAACATTTCTGCTAAAGTGTCATATCTGGAGATATCTGTGGCAGTCTTCAGCAGTTCAGCAAACACAGCAATTGTGTGGCTGGAGGTATAGTCCTGTCAGGAATCATAATCTATAGAGACAAGTGGTGGAAGCTGATGGAAGTGTACTTCTTATACATTACAACAGTAGCACATCGTGGAAACTGCCCATGGGGAATATTTAGCTAGAAATTTGCAGGGTATTTTTTTCCCCACAAGTCAAATGCTATTACTCAAAATCTCCTGTACTTAGAGTCACACTCTGGTTTTGATAAACATCCTTCATTTGAACCAGTTGCTTACAGCCACCAGTTTGGACTGTTGCTAGGATATCTCAGTGACATCTCAAACAAATTTCTTTCTTTTTCTCTCCAGGCTGTGCTCTTTCTCAGGGCCCTGAGTGCAGCAGGATCTTGCTGTCCTGAAATATTTTTCTCTGTACTCAGCTTTTGCAACTTCCTAAAAGCCCTCAGGGATTTAGTTGTCCCTGTTCAAAGTTTGCTCTGATGTGGTGCAGCCATGTAATCTTAGATCAGACCTCTGGAAAACAAAGAAGCAGTAAGAAGAGATGAAATGAGCATCCCCTTGCCTGGATGTTGATTTATACATATTATATCGTGAAATAAAGAGAAATGAGGGGCTATCATGCCTTGAAATGAAACCTTGTGTGTGCTGCTTCACAATCTTAGGTTAAAAATGTGTAATGCAATTGCTTTGAAAAATTATTTTCCCTAAAATTGTATTAGCAAGCAGTGTGTCCTTCTCTTTTGTAAGTGAAAATTTCCCCAGAAGTCTTAAAGAAAAGTAAATTAAAAGGCAGCCCTACAGCATAAACTTATTTTTGTATTCCTTTATAAAATATCCTGCAGTGTTTTTATAGTAAGGATGTGCAGTCTAAGGCATAATAGGAAGTAATATAAACTACAATTTCTCAAATAAATTAGCAAAATTTTCTGAAGGTTTGCCCCATTTTTTATTGATTGGTCACATATTTATGCATCCACAGTTGTAATTTAATATGTATCTTTTAACAACGAGAAAACAATTTTGCTCTTCTGTAAGTCTCTTCTGATATGAGAAGACAGGTGTTGGTTCTATATAGAAGTGGCAAATTTGCCATCTCTGTTACAGTACTGTCCTAGGTTACAAC
>VWZT01016883.1:217600-430182 GCA_013397055.1 Pachycephala philippinensis | reverse complement strand
GAGGCTTACAGCCTTCCTCAGTTATGGCTCCAGTTACTTGCTGCTTGTTGAGGAGGAAATGCTGAGTATGTGACCCTTCATACATATGTGTAATCAAAGGTGGGAAGCATTCCAGAGCAGCTGGGTGAAACCACTTGTCTGGGATTCTTGAGAGTTAAACATGGTTGCTCATTTTAGTTTTCATAATTTTTAGGGATGGATTTTGAAGTGGTGGAGGCTGCACTGATGCACAGTGGCAGGAGAAGTTAGGGGCAGGAACAGCAAGATGGCAACTGTGTTGCAAGGCAGAAGCTGAAATATTTTTACTGTGGGTCCTTTGGAGGTAGACGAAGGAGGGATCTCTTTTGTCAGCTTCCTGGCAATTTGTCATTTTCTTGCAGAAACCACATTATTAAGTTTTTTAAGAAATGCTGCGTGTGATCCAGAGGGTATGAAACAGATGAGCTGTGCTGTACTGAGAGCCAGCTGTGTTAGATGAAACAATTATACCTCCAAGTAATGGGATGGTAAGGCTAAGACATCTCATCGTCCTTCTCTTATCCTGAGTCATGGGCCAATGTACAGATGCTGGGTATATGCAGTTGAGCTCCTCTTCATGAAGGTTTTCTAAGGTTGCTTATAGGATGAAGCAGCCAGTGTTTCTTGGGTGGAAGGCAGGATATTCCTGATGCATTTCCACCAGTCTACTGTTTGTTCTTGGGAAAACTGGGCTGATGGATTCCTGGGCTGATTCCTGCTCTAAAAATGTATGTCCCAAGAGGGTTGTGGGGCAGCAGTGCTTTTCCCGCCCCACTCACCAGGCAAGTTCATGGCTGCTTGATCAGGGCAGCACAAGGAGCTCTTTCTTTGCTTACCAGTGCATCCATCCCAGTGGAAACAGTCATTTGCAAATCACTGAGCTGTGATGAGTCATAAATTATGTTCTGAAAGAATTGGAGACTTTTCTCTTCAAGGTGTTTTGTACATGCAATATATTTATTACCCTGGGAGTCTGTCTCTTACTATATTCTTTTCTCTCTCTCTTTTTTATTTATTTTTTTTAAATTTTTTTATTTTTTTTTATTTCTGGATGGGCAAATGGCAGTGAGCACTGGAGTCTGTTGAATGGACTTGAGAAGGTTTAGTTAGTATTCCAGAAGGCAGTCCTGCTCCTTAGACAGCAGAGTTGCATTGACTGGAAGGAATAATAAAGTGTTCGAACTGAAATCAATCCAGCAGTTATTTAGCCAATACCTGCAGCAAATCTGGTATATTAAAACACCTCTCAGTGCCAGCTGATGAAATCAGTTCCAGCAACTTTTATTCCAGCACAACCATAACTGCTTCTCCCTCAAGTGTTTGGCATGATGGTTGTTGTGGAACTGCTAACAATAAAACATGTTCCCACAACGTGTTTAGGTTTACAAACTGAAAGTATTAAAACGGATGGCAGGATTCTAAGATGCTCAAAAGTCTTAATTTTTGTTTTCGCAAAGATAGAAATTGTTTTTCAGCCATAATAAGAGCTGGAGCTGTGCTCTAGTTTGTGAGGTTTGGCTTGGAACTCCTGTGGTTTATTTTTTAAGATCAGTACATAGGCTCTGTGAGCACCAGCAGAGGGTAGAGAGGGGAAGTCTGATCATCATTAATACACACAGACTCATGGAAGGGAAGTGATCCAATGGAAAATTGTCTATTCTCTGAATGTGTTACATCTACTATATGTTATCACAATTAACATTTAGTGCTACTGGAACGGAGAGAACTTGCTCCTTAAAAGTTCTTTTCCTCAATTTCCTTCTATTTCTTGGCTGTATATACTTATTTGACTTTTTTTCCAGCTTTGCCATGGCTTTTCCTTTTTCCTATTTAGAATCTCCTTCTCTGAGAAGTCAGATGGGGAGTTAGCTGTGTCCATGTCAACGTGACTGTTGCCACATTGGAAGTGTGTGTGTGCATGCGCACACAGACACCTGGAAAAGCGTCCTGAGATAACTGGCTGTAGCACGGCAGTGGATCAGCCTGCAAACAAGCAGTGCTTCAGATGGCAACCAGCCACGCTTGAAGCAGCAGCCCCAGTCACCATAGGGAGACTTTTCAAAGTGCACCAAGTTAAGTGCATGCATTAACGTGTAGCTGTGGCTCAGTCATTTTTTCTTCCTGATTAAAGCCTCTGTATAAGCAGACATAGAAAACATAAATTACCCGTTGTTGAAAGAACTAAAAAAACCCTCAGAGACAACATGTGGTCTTATTGAGCCCTAATGTAAGCTGTAATTAAAAAGAAATCCAAAATAAGATCTTTGCTTGGCAACGAAGAACCTAATTCTTGCCATAAAACCTGGCAATACCATTAAGTTCAGATCAGTTGAAGTAAATGTGCCTGAAGAAACAGTGGTGCCCTTAGGGACTCTGCAAAGCTGAATATTAGAAAATTCTCATCTGGTGATCAGCTTGTGAACCAAAGGAAGTGTAGAAATTTGCTGGCAAACTCTTCAAAACTCTTCTGCATATTGAAAAGACATTAACAGGAAGGCTATATTTTGCATCGTCCTGTATCTGTTACATCTGGCGTGAAAGCTTGGTACTGTTGAGTTCAGCATCAAGACTGTAATGGATTTAAGCAGGAAGGAGATTTCACCTCAAATGAGGTTATATCTGAGATAGAAGTTTGCACCTGGCTCAGCTCTGACATGTAATTTGGTGAGCTGATTGTCCTAAGGACCAATGTGCTGAAGCATAACGAGGGCTTCCTGTGTTGGGCTTGAGACCTCTGTTTTCTTGGCCCTGACCTCGTGACATAGGTGCAGACATTGGGGCCACGCTGGGTGAGTTCAAGCCAGTGCAGGCATCTTCTACGGTAGCAAATGTTTTATTGATGTGCTGAAAAATGCAGCCTGTCATTTCAGCAGCCATCTCCCTCAAGTGTTTGGCAGGAGTCACAAGGTGCTTGAGCAAGTCAGCTAGATGAGGGCAGAGTATTACTAGCATCACCATCACAGCCGAACTTTCCAAATGTAGTGATCCCCTAAGTAAGGCTTATTTGAGAGACTACAGGGTGTGCAGAAAAGTTATCGTTAACTTCAGTGAGCTTTGTAGCAGCCTAACCCCTCTGCCATCGTCTCAAGGTGTTGCACAGCACCTTTGAGCCAGCTGGCATCATCCCCCTTTCCAACAAGTCTTGCTGTGAATTGCATCTCATCAGACTTCAATTCAGGTTTGCTGTTCAGCATCAAGGATCATACATACCTGTCCTTTCTCCCAGTTTCTTTCCCTTGATGCTGCAGCAGAGACTTAGGTTGTCGACTTTCAGAGAACAAGAGTAGGTCTTCTTTTTTCCTGTATGGGAATGTTTGTAATTGGAGAGAAATGATCCTATTCACTTCTTTAAGAAGGTAAGAATGATTCGTGAAGGAGAAATAGAAAGGCAGGTTTTACACAACAGAAAGTCAGCATAAATTGACATATTTTCCAGAAAATCTCACAGTGATAAAATTGGTGAGTTCATAGCATTTCAGGTAGTTGTGTCTCCCACTTTGTTTTAAGGAGACCCAGCTAGCTGTGCAGGACACAGCAGAGCATCTGAAGGAAGCTTAGGCAGCAGAGAATTCAGAAGGTGGCAACAGCTACCAAACTCAGCAATGCATGAGCAAGGTGCTCAGATGTATTTGCAGTGCTTTGGTGTGTCCTTACAAGTTCTTGAAAACAGTGGAATTTATGCACAGAATCAGTTACTGCTACTGAGTTGAACCTGAGGACTGCAAGTTCACAACCACCATCTATCTGTGTACTGTACACTTACATCAGGGAGTCTCTGCAAGGATGTCATTGGCCCAGGAATTCACAGTTGCATTTGGATGTCCGTAAGAAAACTGCCTGGCATACTCTTTGTAAGTTTGCACCTTACCCAGAATTTTTAAGAAGGTAGTAAGTAATTTCCTTAGCAGAATAGGAAGTTACATTTTGTCAATTCGTTTTGGTGAGAGGAGTTTCTCCTTGCTAAAGGTGAGAGTTTTGTTCCTCACAGTTTAAATGAATGAATGAAAACATAGTCAGAGCAGGTATCCTGTTTTTTACACTGAGTTTTTCCCCTAGTTTTCTAGATAAGTAAAGCATCTCACACAAACAACCATGAGTCAGATAGGTTCAGGTTCAATTCTAGCCTGACTGGTCTCACTCATTCTTTACTTACCTACAGTATAAATAATCGTGGCAGAACGTGCCGTTAATATTCTGATGGTGCCTTTAATGAAATAGTTACTGGGTGGGATATGAGAAGTCAATGTGAAACTGGCTACAGCCTCAGTTACTGCTTTGTAAATGTCTTATTATCTATTTTCATATAAATACATGTCAACCAATTACATTTTATGCCATTTCAAGTGAATTCCAAGTGAAGCCCTGGATGATGGGTGCTTTGGCAGCGCTCTGATTGATCTCAGAGTCTTTCCATATAAATATTCAGTACTTTTCAAAGTGGAGTAGTCTTGGGCCCCCGAGCGTGTAGAATTTACTGCTTTTGTGCTGAGGGCTGACCAAAACACGGCAGGATTTGATTTCCATCTGTAAAATTGACTCCACCAGTTCTGTAGTTCTGTACATTACTCTCCCTGTCTCCCATTTAGCATGTTAGTCTGCTGACAGTAGAGTACACAGCACTTAGCAGCTGGTTTGTGGAACCATCAGTCAGGAAATCGTATGATAAATAGGAGGTAGCCAGGTTTAGTGGCACTTTATTCTGCTTCAGCAGTTTTAGCCTGACTTTGGAAAAGTCATCATGTGGTTTTTCTTAAGGGTTGCAACAAGAGGTGGCTACAGTGTAGTAACTTATTACACATACACTTGAGTTACGATGTTCACCAGCGGTATTGCTCATGTGTAAATAATAAACTGTGAGATGGATAATTATGTTGGGGTTTGATATGCAGCTCTGCTCTGGTCGGCTCGGGGCTGATGGAGACAGCTCCCTGTGCCGTGATGGAGTACAGCTGTTTCCCAGATGGAAACTACAAACAAGATGCAACCAAGATATACAAAGGAGTTTAATGTGAGAGGACTCAAAAAGATGTTCTTGGAGATTTATAGTCCATGCGTAAATAAAACTTGTTGATGATCTGCACTGCATAAGCCCCACAGAGAAGAATACCTTTTTTGCATTGTTTAATACTAAGTTTCCATTTCTCAGATAGGGGAAAGTAAATTATACATTGAGGAGGGTCAAATGGTGTTTCACTACATAATTACTAGGACTGCGTTTAATGGGTAAGCGTTTAGGCTGGGTGAGGGTGGGACAGTGAGGAGGCTTGGCATCCTGAGTGTGATTTCATGTTTTTGGCCAGATGAACCGCATCCTGTCTGACATGAATATGGGTAGCAAAACCTCTACGGTCTTACCTGTGGTCTCCAGACTCACTCTTTGAAGGAGACACGTATGGCAGAGAAGGATTTGCCTGTGCATCCATGAGGATGTGAATGACTTCCTTTTTTGCTGAAAAAATGGTGGCCTACTTTGTGTTGTAAAATGCTAGACATCTGCTTGGAAACCTCCTCCCTTTGGCTTATGCTGCTGTAGTCAAACACCAGTTTAGCAGGGAAGAGGGCAGGCAGGGAGATGTGATAAAATATACTCCCCATGCCCCTTTTCCCCTTTGCCTTGGTGTCTGCTGAGGAATGTTTCAGGAGATGGCAGCAAGCATCCTCCACTCAGACAATGACAGTGTGTTCCTGATCATCTGTGACCTATTTTTTGCCTCCATTGAAGACCATCAGTGCTTGGCATGGGGACTGAAGCTCGTAACAAATTGCATGCCAAGGTCCAGTTGGTGCAGCAGAACCAGAATTAAAAACACTGTGAGTTTGAGCTCCCAGCTTACATCATAAGCCACAACTATTTTTCATTTATGATGCCTAAGTCAGTAAATGGCTGAAATGTGCTGTGGCTAATCACATGCTGGTGTCCTTTAACAAAATCAAGCCATGTAACTGGACAGTCTGTGTCAGATGTTTCCAGGCTTTCTTGAAGTACTGGGAATATTTCCTCAGCAATTATTTCGCCTTCATCCCCTGTGTGTATTCCCTCAGGGCAATGAGGTTAGTTCCTTTTGTTCTTCTCCCACTTCAAAATCAATAATAAAGCATAAAGCAACCCAACTTTTTACAAATATGATGAGGAAAAATCCTTTTTTTTTTTTTTGACCATCTCTAGTTGGATCCAGGGAACTGCTTTCACAAAAAATATAATCTAAGAAGAGGTTTACATTTTGCTGAATAGGAAAGGCACGAAATAAAAAGAAAAGATACCTTCAAGAGTTGGTGGGCAAAACTGGAATAGAATTAGTTTTACTGCCAGTGCATGATTGAAGTTTTCTTTTTTTCTAGAAACATTTTAGTAAATCCATGACATGACCTAATGTCTGTACTTCTGAGCTTTTAGTGACAGATAAACACATGACATCACCCAAAGTGGCAATTGGGTAATGATTGTGCAGGATCAGTTTGTTTGATGCTGCTGGAGGTGCTTAACGTCTCGTTTGAGTTGTGAGCGTTTGGGAGGCAGTGGTGAGCAGCGCGTCACATTTTGAGGCACACAGGTCGCACTGGTGTGCTGGTGAGGAGAGCTGTGGGCTGTGTGAACCGTGCCTGTCGAAGCTGGGAGGGGATCTGGCTGCAGAAGCAGTGGGGAGAGCAGGCTGGTGTCTGACCCCTCAGGGCAGAGCCCATGGGGGTGTCGGGGGCACATTCCCCCTTTTGTCAGCCCGTCTCCGAGGCTCTCCGGAAACAGCGGGGAACAGGAGTTCTGACAGCTGCAAAATCCCCCATCCTGTGAACGCCATGGAGGAGATAGAGCAGGGAAGCTTGCTGCAGCCATGAGTCCCTGGATCTCCAGTCACGGGGACAAAGAAAGCACCCTTCCTTTTCAAGAGCTGGGTATGAAATGAGTCCCTCTGATATTCCTCCAGGTCCAGCCATTGGTGTGGTGCAGTTAAACATCTCCAATATGGCCTTTCCCAGTCACATTTCCCTTCAGACATCGTTGTCTGATTTACTCCAGTTTTACTTATATTTCTCAGCATGTCACTTCAGTTTGGCTTTCTGCAGTAGGATTGTGTGTACATCTCTGAGGGTATACTTTTTTATTGCATTGGCTTAGGCTTTTTGTCCTGGGATAATTTTTTTTTCTTGTTTTAATACAAAATAAATAAATCAGGAATGCTTATGAAAGCCTTGATCGTCCTTTTGATCTGATGCTTCTCATATGGGCACATAATTATTTATTAAAGACTTTTTTTACACCCCTCTCCATTTAAGCTATAAAAAGAGAATATTAAAATTAGTAAATGCATATTCATGCAAACACTGTGGGCCAAATTCTCCTCTCAGACAGGCCTGACTGACAGAAGCATGGAAAGAGATTGTGATCCCTAAGTCATAGCACTGTTAACACATGCGTTTCAGTATCTGTTCTGTCTATATGAATGTTGTTTTTAAAGAGTCATTGGAGATACTCAGATCTGGGAACCTCACTTGTTTTTTCAGATCCGCCTCACCTCTTTCCAGCATTCCACCCTCCTGTACCAATTGATGCGAGACATCATGAGGGACGCTACCATTATGAACCATCTCCCATTCCTCCTCTGCATGTGTGAGTATTCAGTGTTCCCCCTTGCTTCCTGAAAGAATGGACAAATACACAAACCTTTGCAATGCTTGAAACCATGCACCTGGAGCACTTTCCCAGTCTTGCCAGAGTGCAAGATTTACTTTTGGAAAGCATTGCGATTATCTATTCATAAAGCAAAACCAGTGCTGGTGCTTGAGAAATTCCTGTTGTAAGAGGTAGCTGGCGAGGGTTACCCATGTGTTTTGCTGACATTCATTCTGTATTATGTCATTCTATAAAGACTAAATTCAAAAGTGCTGAGCCCTGTGAAATACAGACAGATAAACATGTATTTAATCTGTATTAAGCTTGGTATTCTTCATAGCTAAAATTTCCTTTCATGCCAAAGGTTTGTTTACAAAACAACCAAAAGGTTGGTTTTTTTCCCTGGTGACTGCTATGAAGCATAATGAAATTTTTGGTAAATTTTCTTAGTCCCTGTTGTGTGCACATATAGGCAATCGGTTGATTGATGGGAATGTCACCCAAACAAAATGGCAAATGTGATAGAGCACATGGTTTACACAAAGATAAAAGAAATGAATACCAGTGATAACATGCATTAGAAAAGGGTGGTAGTGGTGAAATCCTGTAGAAATAAATTTTATCTTACTCCATATGGGGAGACGGCTATCAGCATTGCAGAATAAACCAGTAGATGTGTCCAGAAAACTGCTAAATACCATTTAAAATGGAGCTGAAAAGCAGGGCTTGGTACTTCACTACAAGGCTTGATGTATACATTTAATCATATCTACTAATCACCTCTCACACTGAGAAAATACAAGAAGAAAAGCACAAGTAATACTTTGAAGAATAATGCTAGTTGTTTAGATGGCAGATTCCTTTTCTATGGCTATTAGTTACAGCTGTGTAATTACATATATGCAGAAGAAAAATGAAGTTGTTTTAAAACAAGTCCTCCTCTGTGAGCAGAATTAATTGATATTAACAATCCTAACTACATGCCCAAGTACACACACAATATTTTACTAACAGGTTTTTTTGGGTCAGTCTTCTATTACTGAATTGTAATTTCAGAGCAAATTTGCCTGGAGGTAAGTAATAAATCTGTGTTGCAGTCTTCTCGGGCATTAGAGGAAAAGTGGGTATTTATAGAAAGAGAGAGCACAGAAATTTGTGATTTATTCCTCAGGGTTCCTCAGATCACTATTTACATCACTATTTACACCACAATCTACCACATAATAAAATACACTCAAATACATGCTTAAATTTGCTGCTAAATACTGTTGTAAGCTGAAGGTGGCAGGCTCAGACAGTCATTACAGGGTCATCCTAGATTTTGCAGTGCAGTCAATATTCTACATGGATGGCTGGTTTTGGGAACTGGGGGAGATGATCCTGCTCCTTCTGAAACTAGTGGGGAATTCGCCTTTCTCTTTGTATTGGGCAGATGGGGTAGGGAGTTTTAACCTGCATCAGCAGAGGACCATCATCCAAGACACAAGTACTGCTTGCCAGCATTGAAGAGGCTTCTGGAAATCTGTGCCATGTGGAACCCTGCCTGACTGCATTTGCTGAGCTGAGCCCTGTCTGGAGCCTCAGTCCCATGATCCCAGTCCATAGCATGGCACCCCATGCCCGCAGCAAGGCTTTTGGGTGGGTAGACCCCTGTCACCTGCTTTGGGTGACAGTGGGAAATCAGGAATAGCAGTCTACACTGCTCTCAGTGCCAAGATTTCTGTAAGAGCCCCGAAAGATGTTGGAAGTACCTGTTTCATACCTTCTTTGGCATTCAGGGGTAGTCCCCTCTGACCCCAAAATCATGCTCCTTCTGTGGAAAGGTGCCCTGCTGTGTGCTGTGCACCCCTGCTCCCTGAGTAAGTGGTGATTCAGCTGGGTCCTGCAGATACAACGAGGTCTTAGCCAGATGCAATATGACTGCAGGCATCTGTTTTAGAAATACACTCTGATATCAGCCCAAGCTTTAAATTCAAAATTGCCTTGATATTGGCCATCTTTTCCTCGTGAACTTTTGTTGATTCTTTTGCTCATTTGGTTTATGTCACCATTGAAATGATGAGCTCTAGTAGACCCTTGGAGCTGTTCTGGTTGGTGTAATTAAATATAAACAGGCAATTAAGCAACTTAAGAAAAATTGTTCGAACGTCAAGTCTTTGTAGATGTTAAGGTTTGTCATGCTTTTGCAGTTTTCAGGAAAATACTTTATTGTACATACATGTGAGGCAGGCACCCAGTGGTTTTCTTGCAAGTTTTACAGAGCTTGGTGTGAGTATCACTTAGGATCACCTGGGATCATTTGGAGCCATTACTTGAACTGGTGTCCTAGCAGTCATTAAAAAGAAAATAATAACTGGATTGAGACGGTGTTTGAGAATTCTGAGAGAAAATGGCAAGAACACCAGTCAGAATGCAAATGCTTACCTACAGCTTCAACAATGACTTCATTGTATGAGTGGTTTTCTCCTCAGCATTGTAGTACTCTTAATTGTGTATATAATATAAATTAAAAATAAAATTAAAAAAAAAAAAGGCATGATTTTAGTTATCCAAGGTCCTAGAAATATGTTCCAGAACCTGTCAAGCCTTCATGGAATTAGTTTACGTATAATACAAGTGCAGAAAAAATGTGAAGAGGGCCTTGTCTGCATGGTACCTACAGTGTCTGCACGTAATTTTGAACACTGGCCAAGTGAAAAAGAAAAAAGCAGGAATTTTAAAGATGTTACAGGGCTCTTACATACTTGCAGCTCTAAAAAGGTATATGTATTTATATGTGTGATTCTTCTAGTTTAATTGCTGATGGTCAGAACTGTTACATCCCAAATTTCAGCCTGGAGCCAAATTTCATAATTTGAGTTATAAACCCTTAAAATAAGGGTTTATGTTTATGATGGAATTACTGACAGATGCTTATGTATAGTAGGACTAGCAGGCATTGCTGTAATTATGCTATCGTATCCTATCATTAAAGATTTCAATTGAAAGAGGTTTATAAATTGCTCTTCCTCTTAGATAAACCACCCTACATTAAGGCATCAACGATATGGTGCAGAATTAAATTAAAATCTCATAAAATGAAATATGTTCTGTATTAGCTGTTTGACACTTAATTTGCCTCTGAATGAGTAGAGGAAATCACAAATTAACCTGCCTTTGTTTTTCCAGCCATGGCTTATTAGGTGTCAGAACAACTGCAATTACAGCCCAATAATAACCCCCAACCCTTATGAATATGTACTGAAATGTGTCACTTTGTGTTACTAAAACCTATTAGGACTGTGTAGTTATCTTGGAATTTCTACAGTACATCTTTGGTTTATACATCAGGAAGATGTATGAAACTTAAGTTGTTCTTCAGCGGCAGTGGATGAATGGCAGAATTGAGGCTGGAGCTTGTGCTTTCATTTTATTATTATTTTTTTCTCAAATTCAGTTAAAAAAAAATCCAGTAAGCTGTAATTCAGCTTTGCTGGTTAAATTATGTGATGAACATCATATGATTAAAACAAACCAAAAGAAGCATGGCTTTAGTACTCCCATTCCTTGCTTTGTTTTTCTTAGTTGTTTTTGTCCATCTCTTTCCTGATTTCCAAAATTGATTTCTAAAGCATGATGTAAAGAAGGACCTGAAGCTCATCTGTGTTTTGGTCCTTTGCATCTGCTCGGTCATCCATTAGAGTGTGATGCCTTCTCTGGTTGGTGTGCAGTGATTCAAAATCATGCCCCTAATGAGGGTGTTTCTTTGAAATTAATACTATGAGTATGCTATTTTTTCTTCAAGATCCAAATCACAAACCTATTATTGGCTAACTCTTCAGTTGCTTGATGTCTTTGTTTGGAATGAGAGTTGTTAGCAGTGAACAGAAGAAGAAGAAGGGTGTCTTGTCTGTTTTTAGGACAGTGCTAGTGTAAACAACTTTATAGTCCCACAACTTTTAAAATCTGACTCAGCCAGGATGAGAGCTTTTATTTATTAATTTGAAAAAAAACAGCTCCTAAGGGAGAGGCAAAATTCTACTGATGGATTTAAATTCAGGGATTTAGGAAGCTACTGTTCTTGGTTATTCATTCCTTCCCATACTTTAACCAAGTTGCATCAAGAGGTTTTTTTTCCCAATCTGCTTCATTTCAAAGTTGAGTTGGACAGCTTTTGAAGGTGACCTATCCTGATATTTTCAGGCGCTGTTACTGTGGCTGTGGAGGGAACGCAGTCCTGCAGAGATGAGGCAGGAGACAACAGTCAGGTGGCAATATCAGGAACAGCTCTGGGGCGGTGGCTTGTGCACATCTCAGAGTGGTAAATGCATGTGTTGCAGGAGGCTAGTGGAAAGTTAAAGTTTCAGGGCTGAATGTATTACAAGATGCACCATGTGTGTTCCAAAACATTCATCCATTTAGTCTCAATCTCTTTCTGTTGCCATCCCATTTTACTTTAGCTCTGGACTACACATAAGGAAGAGTGAGCTGGTAAATCTAAGGGAAGGTGCACCCATATGCTTACAGTCAGGGGAGGTTGCCTTTGCCAGCAGGAAGTTGAAAGGTACAGCTGGTGTATTTTAGCTTCCTAGGATCAATGATATTCCAAGCTCCTTTTCGTTCCTAGCTGCTGATTGAGACTAGCGAGTTTGGCAGTCTTATGCCCTGAAATTATGCATGGTGCAGATAACTGTGCATGTGCCTAACATGAGTGCCTTGAACTTCGTCAATGCTCTGATACTAAACCAAAGAATGTGTTTTGCTTGCAGTCAGCTCCAGCTTGATAAAAAGGGAGTCCAATCCTCAGATACATTATTTCATATCTAGTTTATACACACATCAGTTACATAAGGGTGGAAATGAAAGGAAAATCAAGCCCAGACACTCAGGTTTCATCATTCTCTGATTTTGGACCATGCAGCAAAATGGGGATGCCCAAATGTGAGAAGATTTAAGCCTCGATTATGAGAGAAACTGCTAGCCACACATTTGATAAGATGTTTACATTTTCCCAGCCTTGTCACTGACATAATGATTTTTCTTTCCATTTTCATTTCTAAGCTCTAATTTTATTTTTTTTTTTAATCTTAATGTTTAAACCTCCTAAATCTTTTACCTGCTGCTTTACCTCAGTGTACCTCTAAGCTGCAGACTTGGCAAGGAGTCTGTCAGCTTGTCGGAGCATTCATTGATCCTTTCACAGTGGGAAGGAGAGCCCCACCCAGCATGAAAAACATCACTCATTGAATTGGCTTTAATTACTTCAAGACTTGGAATGGGTTTTATGGTTTAGCCAGGAGCCATCAAAGAAGAAAGACTGGGAAGCTCTTGGGACATGAAAAGATGACTGTAGTTACAGCTTTCCAAAATCATCCATGAAAGTATTTTCTGTAAACAGGGAGAAATCTTGTATTAAATGGGAAACACCCCAAGAAACCTGTCCCTGGAAGTGAAGTGCAGCATGAAGAATAAGCAGCTGCTAATAGCCTGGAGGATTTTTTTAGCAAGTCTCTAAGAAGGAATCAGCATGGTCTGGTGACTCCTTAAGGTTATTCAGAGTTTGTTATGTGCCACAGATATGCAGGCTCTGCAAGCAGTGTGTATCCCTCTTTTCTTAGTGGTATTCACAGAAGTAAAATACCAGGGTCAGATGCCTGCACATAAACTTCAGCAGATAGTTTTCATTCAGTGCCAGATGTTTTACAAAGCTGGGGAATAGGAAGCCTTCGTCTAGGCCAAAACTGTGATATCTCAGTCAGTGTATAGTTTTGCATCATTGAAAATAGCGAATCAGTGGTTTGTTTAGCTGCTCATTCTTGTTCAGTGGTATTTACCTTAGGACTTGCAGATCATAAATTCTCCTTTGTAAGCCTTGTAATGCTTGCAGAGTAGCTTCAGAAACAGAGTGTTTTTAAAAACTGTCTGAAACCACAAGAAGTTTGGAAAGCAAATTAATGGTGGCATATATTGCAGAAAAAAAGGACAAGTGTTTCTCATAAATTTTTGATTCTGAGCTACATTTTAAAGGAAAAAAAGTAGGTTAAAATGTGGATAAAAATAGATAAATATTTTTGATGTAGCTGTTTTACGTAAGTTCAGTTACATTCATTTGTTTAGGTAAGCTGTAGTCTGGAGTTACTGCACAGTCAATTCAACTCCTATATTTCTCACTGATTTTCTCTCTACTAGGAAAAAGCAGTATTGAAAAAAAAGGATCTTATTTAATTTCTTCTGGAAAATAAATTCTAGATCAAATAAGGATTCACTGCTAAAATTCATCCCCATTTTTAGCAAGCACATTTACATGAAAGTCAACAGAATTGCCTCTAAGCGCACCAGATTACATTTGGTTCACATCATTCATCTGTTTCTGTGGTGGATAATACTTTGTGACATAATCATTTTCTCTGGAGTAGCTAATTGTAGTGCCAAGGAACTACAGATTTATGAAGAAGAAACAATAGCAGCAGATAAATATTGCGTTAACAGAGGCTCTTTGTTCTTTTCATACAGCCAGCTTGATTTCAGGCTGTCTGGGGAAGTTGCAGCAATTGAATTAAGAAGAAAATTTTGGTGAGACTTTTAATGTAGAAGGAAAAGCTTGTAAAATGTAATGGTTTGTTTTGTTGAAAATCCCTGGTAGAAAGTTCCCCCAAATTTTTGTGGGTTTTTTTTTTTAATGTTGAGCAAAGCGGTTGAGTGGCAGCAGCCCCCAGCCCTAATGATCAAGATGTGCCTCCAGTGGCTGGTGGCTGGCTGACCACCTCTCTTCAGCACTCCGGAGTAGCAGCAACTCAGAGGGCATCCTCCCTGTGTGACGCAGGGGGAGGAAAAGTTGGGAAAAGCCCTCAGGAACCCTCCTCCTATGGTCTAAAGGGGATCTGTTGCCTCATCCCCACCTGAGACATAGAGTGGCACAGGTTTGTCTGGTGGAGCCCAGTCCAGCGAAAGGGATTCTTTAGGACGTTTTTATGGATTATGCTGTTGCAGAGAAACAGTTTCAAGGTTTATCAGCAGTAAGGTGTCTATCAGCACTCGTCAGCACTGCCACTTAGTTGATTTACCCCATCTGGGCAGTTAACAATCCTTAGATGAATTCTTGGCTGCCAGTGAGAAGTGGTTCCCTAAGGCAGGCTTTCAAACCAGCGTGAATTAAGAGATGATGGAAGCAAAAAGAATGGCTAGCAAAGTTATGCCTCAGGTCACTGTTCTGTGTAACATTTTTCTGTAGACTGAGGAATAACTGGACCTGATTTCAAGTTGTTTGGGTGCTGGCTGTGTGCAGGTGTGTACACAAGTGTGCATATTTGTGTGTGTATGCATGCATCCTCTTTACATAATAGGGTGAATACCTGCGCTTACATTTGTCATGGACTGAGTAATTTTAGATCTCTGCAGTTAAAACTAATGCAAGGAGCTACTCAGAGTCTGAGAAAAATGGAAAATTAGAGGAAAAAGGTTAACAAAATGCTTAGAAAAAAATGTTCACGGACAAAACCTTTGAGAACATGTGGATCATTACCGTAATTTAACATTTAAACAAAAATATATAGAATAGCTGCAATGCTTGAGTTCTGCTGCTTGAAATTTCTATTATCTCATTCTGTTATCAGCTGCAAAGAATGCAAGCTCTAAATATAGTGCACATTCAAAGGCTCTGAGCCTGTGGTTTCTTGGACAAAATTCCTGTGTTCTTTGTGCTGTAGTCAGCAGTATTAGTCGAGTGAGCAGATATTGACTGTGGTATTCACGTGCAGTGAACCAGAAGCAAGCCAACTCTATAGAGGCTGCTGTCAAACTTGTTGCAGTAGCCTGTGAGGTACTGGACTGTGACAGACTCCTTTTTTTTCAGTACAATTCTTCCACTCATGTTAAATCTTGCATCAAAGAGAGCTGAAATGTTACAGTCTTAGTGGGGATTTTTTTTTTTCTTTCTTTTTTTAAAGTGTACCTGTGAGATTCCTGTGTTGTGAATTGGAAGTTCCCTAAAGTTAGAGTAGGTATAAACTCCAAGAAGTGTGAGTGATGAGTAGGATGTGTTGTAGGAACACAGAGCATCTTCATCACATTCTCACACAATCTTTCCCTGACTTAGACTTCATCTTCCCCCAACAAAGACATCAAGTCCTAGAATCTTGGAGTAGGGATTGAGTGTAGTTGAGAGTTTTTCTTTCCCAATGGTTGAAAAAACAGAAGTTAAATTAACACCTTGTTTTCCTTTTTGCCACCACCTACTCATCTCACTACGTATTTTATATATATATGTATATATATGTGTGTGTGTGTGTGTGTGTGTGTATAAGCCTGTATTTGTTTACATATCTGTAGCAAAACACAGGCTGTTGAAGCTGTGCTTCTAACATGTAGGACACTAACTAGCTGTCCCTTGTATGTTCTGTGTTACGTGATGCTAGGAAAAAAACCCCAATGATACCTGAATTTTACCAAAAGGATTGTGTTCAATGGGTGTTTTATCACTGCGCCTGGGGCCAGGTTAAGCCATCATTGATGCCTGATGTTATTGATTAATAGAGGAAACAATTTAAAGAAAAGTGTTGTTCTGCTTTATTTTTGCTTTTAGGATGCGTGACCAAGAAATGGCTTGGGACCTTATTTTAGAGTAAGGTTTACATTAAAGCCGGGGCCTATGAAGTTACCATTAAAAAGCAGGAGCTTAATCCCTTCCAGCACCAAATGTGTAGGTCTGAATTTACAATAGATTACAACTGCATTTATAGTCAGGTTTATAGGTGTATTGGCAATTTTCTGGAGACTCTGTGGAGGTTAGACACAGAGGCAAAACATCCTGAAGCCCATGAGTCATGAGTACAAAGCTTCTGAAGGAATGAACTAACCTATCATCTTCTTGAAAGCATTATTTATGAGGTGTTGTGACCATTGGTGTTAAGGATCAACAGAAAATTAGGGAGTGTTTCACATAAGGGAGAATTTCTAAACATATCAGATTTAAGTGGATATCTCTTTACAGATACACATCTTTCAGTCCTGTATCTCCTATTGAAATTCAGCCTAGATTTATCATGCCTTTTCCACTGGCCCGTGGAAGAAAAGATTGATAGTCTAGTCCAGTTTATAGAGGCCACCAACGCAAATAGCCCCATTTAAAAACATCGTAGACAGATTTGGCAGAGAGAGCAGGAGCTGAATGACCAAGGTGTTCTCTGCTTTACCCTGGAAGATCACTATCGGCGTATATCATCAAGACAGTACCAAGAAAGCTTGTGTAGCCTGCCTCTGTCTTCGTTTGTTCCTTGGACATGTTTGTTCCTTGGACATCAGGCTTCCATCCTGACACCTTTTCTGGGAACTGTGTTTCTACTCCTGTGACTAGACTGAATTGCAAAGATGCTGAGGGAGCAAATGCGTAGCTTGTGCAGGTGTGTTCCAAGCTGGCCAGTTTGTTCCCCTTAGGCTTTTCATCTACACACCCAGCTACCTACTCTGTTTAGAGAACTTCCAGTATATAGATAATGCATTTGCCTCAAAGACTTCAAAACTGAATTTACTACTTTTCAAAAAAGGTATGCAGCCAGAATATTAATTTATTTTATGCCTAGTGCTTGTTTTTCATGTATTCTCTCTGCAGTCACATTAGAAATGGTATTTCCACCCATTTCTGGTTCTTTTGGTTGTTCAAGATTACAGCTTTGGAAATGTTTTTTTAACTCTAGTTTTTCACACAAATAGAGCAAGAATAGCAGTGCAAGGACTTTATCTCTTGTTTCTTTTGATGGCTATGGTGTTCCAGCCATTATATATTTACCAGTTGTTAGGACTAACTTGTAGTCTGGACTACATGGCAGCAAAGTGGCTTTCAGTGCTTGTGGGATGAAAAAGCTGGCCTGACTGAGACAAGACTTCTCAGCCCGGCATGAGAACTGAGTGTTCTCCTGATCTTCTCTGGTTGCACCTCAGCCAGCTACCATACCTGGAGCTTCGACAACTGGCAGAGGAAATACAAGAAGGGGCTGTTAGCAGAGTATCTTTCTTCCCCCCTTGTAGCTTAGAAGCATTCACCTTTGATGTAAGTGGTGCTTCATACACCTGTGAATCCTACTGCCCTCATGGATGTTGGTGCTGATCTGTGACTTGCACACCTGCTGTTCATGGTGGTGCTTGGAGGAAGGGAGAAGCTTGGAAGCTGTGTTTTCATAAGGTCACCCCTTGACTCCAGTCCTGGGTACAGCATACATCTGTACTGTACAGCTGATATTGTCACTTAGGTGCACTCTCAAAATGGCTTTTCTTTCCCAAACCATGTGTTTGTCTAGGGGAAGGCGGGGAGGATACATTTCAGAAAATAATCTGTGTTTTATACAGAAATGTATATATGTAGAATTTTATACAGGAGTTTCTGTAGATTTGTATAATCTTTTTGTTTTCTGCTGCAGGTAGTTTTAGATGAGAAATTCTTGCTGATACTCTGTTCAGTAACAGTCACTAATCCCTGTGAATATCAATTTTGGGCTGTCTGTTGATGATAGTACAGAGATATGAAGCAAATCCAACCATACCTCAACAGAAATTATTAATGCTGAACCTTCACATCACCGTTTCTGTCAGGACTGTAGTCCTGTGAAGTTAGAATTTTAGTCAAATGTTCCCTTCACAACCAAAATGGGTAGCAAGTGCAATAGGAGAAATACTCAGTCACTGAATTTCTCTTTTGCTATTGCCCCCTTGGTTTTGTTTTAAACAGCGAAGTTGTTATTTTATCATATAAAAGAATTAAAGAAAAGATTTCTTTCTTCCCCAGATCCCAGTTTTGTAATATTGTGGACGTGACAGTAGACACTGGAAATGAAAGGGTTTGTTTTGGTTTGGTTTTGAATTTGGGAACAGAGCATTTCTTAGCATCACAGAAGAGATGTTGAGGACACTGTTCACTTGAGGTAATGTGAGAAGCTTTTCAGGTGCTTTTCCAGGAGAAGGAACACCTGCCTTAATGGGAGGAAGGAGCTAAGGGAAGAAGAGAAGCTAAAATTTGCTGAAACAATAGTGAGCATAGCATTCTTGAGTTTGAGGTTGGGAGGGTTTAGAAAAATCATAACGGAATGAATGAGATGAGGAGAAAGGTTCCAAAGTACTAAAAGCGGTAAAAGCTTCATTCTCTAAAAATAATTAAAAAAAAACAACAACAACAACATTACATTATGAGACCAATAACACAAAATTAAAAATACTGTTTTTCAAGAGAAGAAAGTATTTGTAAAATTCATATATCAGGTGATTTCAAAGTTTAATTTTACTGTCATGGGTCGTACTCATCACAAAAAAAACTTCCCATGAATAGCACATGAGCTTTTTTGAGATTTAGGACAAGCCTGAAGCTCTTCTCTCTGGTCAGATAATCCCCCTGGTGGATGCAGTAATCTGGTCCTCATGCTGTGGGAGTGGATCCTAATTAACAATGCTTTTTTTCCACGGAGAGTATTGCTGCACATAAGCAGGAGCACTCTTTGCATGCAGACTGCATCCTGTTCTCATCTGTGAATGGTAGAGAGAAATGAGGAGTAATTGTAGAATTGAAACCATTTCAACTCTCTTAGCTTTGTACCATTTGGTTGTTTTTCTTCTTCTCCCAATCATGCATACATGCATGCATGTGTACTTTCTCTGTCCTGCATAACGACTTCAAGGTTATTTGTTAAAGATCTACAGGCATTTTCTGAGTCTTTTTGAACCAGTTCACTATTTACCGGTATATTGCTTTTATAGAGGTCGTCTTTGATGAGTTTTTTGTCACATGCACCCACTGAAGTTTCAGTGTACTCAAGCATTAGAAAAGCCACTATTTGAGCGTCTTTGTTTTCTTTGTTGAGCTGTTTATTTTGCTTTCTTCCCACACAGTTCCCTGGCCTCGCTCTGACAACTGCTTTTCTGCATGAATTACATTCCTTGGGGCCGCAAGTCTCCTAATTCTTCCAGTCGATTTGATTCCTGCCTGTGTGATTAGTCCTCTGCTCCAACATACAGTTGGTCTTTGCCAAGCAGGCTTCTTGCTAAGTGCCTTTAACATGAAGACCTAACTACATTTTTTAACCTCATTAGTGTGTAGGGCGCTGCTTCATTCTGGCTTAATAACATGGCCACTATTGAATCGTCACTTGCTCTGAAACAGGTTACAAAAAGGTTACCTAAGTTGTCTGTTTTTCTTTTTGTATGACTGTGCTTTTGCTGGGTAAGTTTCTTTCAGCACATGTCCATTTTTTAGCACGTAAGATGCTTTTTTGAAAGGAAACCCATAGATTCTACTGAGGTAGATTTATGATGTTAAGAAATTTTATATTTGTATGTTCAAAAAGAAACTCGGCACCTATTTGGAAATAGCAAAGCTAAGTAATAAAACCAGTAAGAAAATGTGGGTTTGGAAGAAAATGGGAAGAAGGCTTGGGGGAAAAATTTCCTACTTGTTTCAGCTTTAGAATTATACAGGGTTCATCCTTACCAGTTTAAGCGCAGACTTTTCACTGTAATGCTGGATTTACAGCAATGCATGCCACAGTCTGCATGGCTTCACTTTGTCTCCTGGGTTCAATTTCTAGCTGAATGTGTTGCCACTAAAATTCAGATTTCAGCTGCAGTAGTGTATACACTTGAATGGAAAAGACATTCCAGGGTTTCCAAATGTTGTAAAGGCAACCGAAAAGTTTCCTAAGAAGACAGTATCACTGGGGAGCTGGGGGAAGAAAGGAGGCAGTGGGTCACATGCCACTTGTGATGGTACATTTGTGCAGTTGCATAGCACAGCCACTCAGAGGGTGAGACTTCATGATTAATGGTGTTTATTCTTGACAGAAGCCTCCTTTATTTATCTGCAATACAGTTTAGTGATTTTATCAGTCACCTGAATGAAAAATATTCAGTCATACCAATATTGCAGTGTAAATTGAGTAGAGTCACTTTTTATTATATCTCTCAGCCTTATCATCTGCACAGTAATTTTCTAGCAGGGGTTTGATATAGAAAGGCTGGATTTAGCTGTACTTGACACAAAGCCTCTTCAATTTCCTCTAAAAGTTCAGGCTACTCTTAGAAATGTGTATAAATATATATATATATAAAATATATATATAACCCTCTTATCCAAGCAATTTCAGTATTTGAAAGAATAAAGATAAAATGTGCAAACCTGGATGTGAGAAATGTTGTTAATATGAAAACACCTAATAGCTCTGAAGCCACTGGTGAAATGCTCTTTAGTGTTTAAGCTTGTGGCTTAGTGCAGCTCTTTTTGCATGGCTACGTAGTCTGACTTTCTTCTAATCAATCATCATCCAACTCCAATCAGCATACAGGCAGAGCCTATCGTTCATCCTGGGTGTAATTTCAGAGTTGAGGACTATAATGGCCACATACAGCACATTAGTCACTGCGATAACAGCTAGTGGCACTCCTGAGGAAGGGGGAGGACGGGGAAGAAGGGGAATAAAATTCTTCTCATTCTCACAGTGCATTAGTGAAATAGGAGCAAATGTTAAACAAATGTTTATTCAATTAGCTGACTTAACAGCATTAAGTGTGAGAAAGCTTCTGACACTCCTCTGACCCACTTTTTCTGAGGGAGGAGAGGAGAGGCAAGGGAGGCAAGAAAGGGGTACATTAATGTGGTCTGGATTTGTATATGTCCACATACTCATATGAGGGTGCCTCTGTGGTTAAACACTTGAAGGGATGGCAGGCTCTACCTGTAAACTAGAGGAGGCTAAAATTTGAATAGCAAATGAGACCACCTCTGGAGCATCGGAAGAGAATTGCAGAGCAGAGAAGTTTGCTGTAGGAATGCAGCTGGTAATTTCGCTGCCCAGTCTGTTATTACGAACAACAGATAATGAGAAGGATGTAGAGCTTTTAGATTTTCCTGCTGCACTTCGTGCTACAGCATAGTTTGAAGAAGAAATGGTGTGTGGAGGTCCATGGCAGCCTTGCTTGTCCTGTGCGTCTGTTTTGTATTCATGATGATGATTTCTGCATCAAATGCAACATTGGTACATTATCCTCCTATATTAATGACCACAAATCAGTAAACTTGGAACCAGCTGAAGATAGGGGAGGAAAAATTTACCAGCACTGAGGCTGGATGGTGCTAAGGTCTTAATTTACTTATGGTTCAGTGCAAGCTGAGCAAAAATAAGGCAATACCTCGATAAGGCTCTAGCAGAAGCAAGCGATGGAAATCACATGTTGGCATTACTTTTATTTACTGTTTACATTACTGCAGTGTCCAACAGCTCTGTGCAGGATTGGAGCTCGGCCAGGAAGAGCTCTTTGGCAAATGAACTCTGGTGAGTCAGCTCTGATGGCCTCAGGGGTTTCCAGCCCCAGCTGTTTTCCTCGCCCTGGGGATTATCCCTTGTCCCTCAGTAGGACTGTGTGCCTTTGCCCCATTTACAGTCTCACAGCTTTGCTCTGGCTCCCTGAAACCAGGCAATAAAGTGGTCAGAGGGAGAGATGTGCTGCCTGGGAGGAGCACCATCTGGATACTTGGAGGCTTACACAGCTGCCGTAAAATTTGCCAGATAACCTCTGGTAGAAGTGTAGAGTGGGCAAGTGGCACTTGGAGGGAATAGTTATAGTTGGTTACTTTTCTGTATGTTTGCATCCTTTGTACATGCAAAGAAATTGCCAAGTAAATCCATATAATCCTCCCCCAGTCACTGATTTCTTTGCAGCATCCTGAGAAGGATTTGGAGAAAGGAGAGGAAAGCTGGGATGCTCGGTATTGCAAAGGCCAAGAGGACAATGTTTCAGAGCAGTGCCAGGAGGCAGCAACAGTGGTGGGTGTACGGAAGGAAGAGGAAAAAGAGAGGCAGGTTGTTATGGGGAGATTACCAGCGTGTGAGGAAGAGAACAAGAAGACTGGACTTGACTTGAGAAATACTGGGAGACAGTAGATAGTTTTATTTGCATTTTTCATAACAAAGGAAGTTAATCAGTCAAAACTGTATCAGCATACACATTTAAGGAATGCATGTCAAGACTCCAAGTCAAGGCTGTATCACCTGAAGCAGCAATTGCTTGCTGTAGTCAGTACAGGTGTTACTGTGGGCTGAAGGTCACCAGTGTTACAGCTGACCTTATGTAAACAGCGTGTTAAATAACAATGAATATTCATTACTTTTTATGGCATAAACTATTCTTGAGAAAATCCACAAGCTGATAGTTGGGTTATTTATGAAGTCTTATAAGTAGCAGACAGTGTATGTAAAAAACCTGGGTCTGTGTTCAGGCAGTCCATCAGTTGAAAAATAGGAATACAGTCACTGACTAAGGATTTAGTGCTTTGATTAATGTAGTCAATTTTTAACTGTAACTACATAATGTTAACACTTCCCAAAGAAGGAAAGGGGAACCAGAGTAATATTCTTTTGCTGTCGGTCATTGCCTAATTGTCGTGCATGATTTCCTGCACCATGAACATCTCTTGTACAGTCATTTGTGTCCTCTTTTTTTTTCTTTTTTTTTTTTTTGCAATGATGCCTTTTAACTTTATGTGGGAGAAACATTTTATGCTAACCCCAGGTGAGGTTATTTATACATTTTAGGAATTTACATATCAAAACTGCACACATTTTGTAAGGCATTGTCCTTGCCTCAGTGAGAAAATATTTATAACATAGAATCTCTTGATCTAACCTTTCCATTGTAGATACTGAACATTTTCCAAGTGCTTTACCTCAGTTTTAAAGATGGGGAAAGAGTGGATCAGGAGGACAACAAACTTGTACAAGGTGGACAGCAGATAAGTGATGGAAACCAAACCAGAGCCTGTGTACCTTAAACCCTGATCTAGCTTCTCTTATATGTGAACTACATAGTCATGGACCCACTCATGATTTATTTGAACATATACCTACTAATGAAAGATTGCTACCAAATCAGATTCTGTGACTTAGTTCCCTACGCTGACTACAGTTCCAGTGTGAAGTTTGGAGGAAAAGTGAGCAAATATTCACTAGGTGTTGACACATGGAAAATGATACAGGAAATCAAGAGGGGTTTTTTGTATTAGGACTTAAAAAACATGCTCATGTTTTCCTTTTTCTTCATTTCCACCATTAAGAAAATATAATTAACAGTGCTTACTCTTTTGCAGCACTTGAGCTGTTTTATATGAAGTATGCGCTGACATTTCCACGTATTCAAATAATTCTTTAAATGTTCATAATTACTTGCTTAATTTTCCTAAGTCCAAGAATATGATATAGCAGCTTTGAGGCAGGGAGTGATTCTAGGGGAATGGAGTGCCTATTCGAAGCTGGATTTTCTGAAAAAAATTAGGTATTAAAAATTATATTATTGATTTCCCATAGTATGTATTTATGGGTTTGATTGTTTACCAATTCAATTAGAAGTGAAAAGAGAGAAGGACTGTGGATTGCATTTTAAAAATGCTCAGTGCTGGCCTCAATCTCCTTGCATTGAAATCTCAGAGCTCAACTTTATTAATATAAAACCCTTTTATTAGCCAGTTGTTGGCTGCTGCTGCTGAAGGGTCAGTCTGTACAAGCAACTATGGTATTAAATAAACAATAGAATTTTAACATGGGAGATATTACCAACAGAATTGAGCTGCGTGCTTTAGAATAGGAGTCACTACATACCAAGAAAGTCCGTGTTTGTTCATCTTCCAGGTTCTACTAGAAATAAAAGTGTTAATGTTTTGTGGGCAGACATGAGAAGATTATTGCAGAAGAAAAAGATAAAAGTATCATAGGCAGTTTAATGAGTTTAATATTTTTCAACTCTTCAGGCAGGACTGAATTGAACAGGTGTCAGAGAAACTGTGTGGATATCATTGGTATGAGAGTTATGCCATCAATGCTTGCTCCAGCATTGAATAACGTACTGTTAAATGATTAAATATCGAGGTTTGAACTTCGACACGTTCATAATATAACAAGATGGATGAAAAGGCAATAATAAATTAGGTTATGTTACAATATTTCATCCCACTTCGTTGACAAGCTTTGTTCTGTGAGATAGATTATTGTTCCGTCTGTAACCTCAGCTCAGTGTCATATTTACAATGTTATAGTTAAGGATCGCTTGCTGTTTTCAATATAAATGTATTTTTCAACAGATTCATAAAAGAACCATTTAAAATTTTATCAGGACAAAACTTGGCATTAACATTTCCAGTCTTGGAGTTATAGTTTCCTTTAAAATGAAAAAGGGCTTAAATCACCCTGATTTTTTTTTAAGATAGGTTGTGCTTAGAAGAGGGTTTTGTCCAAGCACAGCTTAAAGTTTTTTTGAAACCATTTCTGACAGATCCCTAACACCAAACCAACCTCAAAAATATTAATCCAGATTTTCCTGTGGCAGAGACCTTTGTGGCTGTTCCGAGTGGCTTTACATCTCCTTCCAGAAAACATTGTTGTAGAAGAATGCCTGTGGCAAGTGGGGGGATTGTAGTAAGTCCTGGGGCCTGCTGTAGTTTTCACAGTTGCAAGAGATACAAGAACAGGGACAATTTGCACTGTATTGGTATTTTGGCATGTATTAAAACACCTCAAGCACTCCAAAGCAAGTAAGTACCCTGAAGCCACTAATTGGCTGTAATTGTCTTGAGTGGCCTCACCTGAGACCTCTACCAACACCTCATGCACCCAGACACTCCTTTTTAGCTGAGCTGCCTGATCTGTGTTTTAAGTAGTGCCCATTTCTGGTCCTGCTCCTGGCTGAGCTCAGGATCTGCACTGTAGGGAGCTGTTCTGGATAGAGCCCTCAGAACCATGGCGTAACTTGTCTCCTGACCTGTCTCCTTCTGCACTTGACTGGCCTAACCCAGACCTGGTTTCTCACTTTGCCTTGTCTCAGACTGCTGATTGACTGTGTTAACAGCACCTGGCTCTGGTCGCTCACTCAGATCTGGTGCCATGGAGTGCACTGCCTGTGCTTGGCTCCTGGCTTGCCTTTTCTTAGGGGGCAGCTGGCTTTTGCTGCTCCCCAGCAGCCTGAACTGGGTCTCTTTTCTTTCCGTCCTCCTCAATTTCTAGCTCAGTTCCATGCATGAATCCAAGTAAGATAGTTTCATGGACTTTGGACTGGTCCTCTGATCCTATTAGTAGGGCACTGAGAGGGTGGTTGAAAGGACCCACAGTCAACAAGCTTTGTGCTGGCTTACCTACTCAGGGACTTTCACCTCTAGTTGTAGCCAGACAGCAGTATTTCACCTGTACAAGTTAGGTGTTCCATTAGTACGAAAGACAGGGATAGGATTTGAGTTTGGGCAGTTTGATCTTCCTCATTGTAAAGCTGGCTAATGCTTAACTACAAAAAACAGCCTAAAGTATGTGGTAGGAATCCCTGTATTCCAGTTCTTTCTGTTGATGGAAAGAATGTGTGATCCTTTCAAGATAATACTAGGTAATGATCTGTGCATGCAGATCGTTTTGAAATATGTATAACTTGCTCATTCTTGCCTTGTCAACTCTCAGATTCCCATGATCTTCCTTCACCAGTTAAAAAAGGGCTGTATGGGCTGAAAAGGGAATTGCATTTAAATTCAGTTTTTGTAGTGGTTAAAATCCAAACCTGCTGCTAGTCAGTCTTCTTGTGCAGAGTTCATCTGTTGCAGCTGTAAGCAACAAAACAAAATGACACACGGTTTTCATGAGTAATAACTGAAATCCTACAGATAGCTCACGTGTGGTTCAGCAGTGGTCAGGAAAAAAAACATTTAATAAAAAAGCGGCTTCACACTTACTGTGATTTGCCCTACAACTGATGCTGTTCACAGCTGCTGAACTGGTGTGACTGTGTAAGTTTTTAAGACTGTGCAGACACCTCTGCAACATTCATCAAAATAGTGTCATAACTAATAGGAAAAAATGCACCTGTTTGCCCTTGCACTGATCTCACTGCCTCATCACGTGTGTGCCATTCGTGAGCTGAGCGGTTGAGATTCCCCAGAGCATCAGAGTTGGGACAGGAAGAAGCTGGGAGGCTGGATATGGGTGGGGAGTGGGAAGTCTTGTGTAGATATGGAAGCTGTGTGACACTCATCATATTTCAGCACCTTAGTAGTGAACAGGAAGGCCTTCTGGACAGAGAGGAGGAGATGCCTTCACAGCCAGCCCTGTACTCAGTTCCTTCTCATTTATGTCAGGGCTGTAGATATAATCAAGGTTACTGGGAAAATAATAAAATCATCCTCATGTGCCAGGATAAAAATTAGTGGTGAAACACAGCCATAGGATCTCCTTTACACACAAATCTGGAGACCTTCAAGTATGTATTGAAAGTATGATCAGCTTTGTATTAAATTTGAGTGGAGTTTGCAGGATCTCTAGAAGTAGACACAGAGATCCTGATTCAGAAAAGAGCATACATCTGCTTCGCTCCCTCCCTTAAGTGGTCTGAATATGTTGTATAGCAGAAGAACCCGTGCACAGGAGAAGATACAGGGCAAGTTCTGCCTTCCCACAGTTTGCAGATGAGCCATAAATTGTCAAGCAGTATCACTGAAAATCTCCTTGCCTCTTCTCATGCTGAAATCTCATTTCATGCCATGAAGTAGCCTCAGACCCAAGGCAGAACACCATTCAGTAGGATGCATGGCTAGGTTGCAGGACGCTGGGCCGAAGGGTCCCGAGTTTGAAGGAGGGTCCCCAGCTTCTTTCCCTGCTCATGACAGCAGAGTTGGACTAGACGACCTGTAAAGGTACCTTCCCATCCAAACCATTCCATTATTCTATACATGTGAATTAAAAATTATGGGGCTGGACAGCCACCCACATCTGGAGATTGGATTTGCTTGTTACTGAATGAGTATCTGCAGAGCCACTCCTGGGCTGTACTGTTTGCTGTTTACGGGACAAAAGTCATTATTTATTGGTATACAATGAGATTGCAAAGCCACAGTAAGGGCATTCGGTGGCACCCTTTCTAAAAGCTGCATTTTAGTTTGAAGGAGGGAGTTAATACTTGTGAAAGAGGTTCACAGTGAAGTTTAATCACAGAGGGATAGGAAGGATATGTGATGTTTATTGGAATAAATCAGGATTACTCAAATTGTGGGACTGAGAGCAGATGAAGAAGGCAGGAGGGAAAATGGGTCTGTAGGGAAAGGAGGGTCTGGGAGCACAGAGGAGCGAGAAAAGTCCAGAGTGAAAGTGAGGACAGAAGTTAGCAGCATGTTAAAATCAGATGCTGGAGAGAAATTAGGAAACATCAGACTCCAGAGCTGGGAATTCTTTGTGGAATCTGATGACTCCTTATTTCTGCCTCAGATAATACTGTTTATATGCCTGCTGTTGATTGATGCTACCCAGGTCGGTGTCCTTTCCCTAGCATCCTACGAAAACTATAGAGCTCAGAGGAGGAGAGAGAGAGAAAGAGGCAGGACTGAGGAGGAGAAGAGCAGCTGAGTCCTGGTGTCCTTGAATGGCTCTTGTTGGATCTGGAGGGAGAAGCTGACAGCCTGGCTCTTAATCTTGCTCCTGCGGCAGCATTTGGCTGTTGGCCAGCTGGAGAGTAAATCACTGAGGCCGATACAGACTTTCAGCCTTCTTGCGTAAGCATTTTAACAGTTTTCTGTTCAATATGCACCAGATAAGGCCAGGGCCCCAGCTTGCCTGCATGCTCTTCGTGTTTCTAACTATGAGTTGGGATCACATTTAAAAAAATAGCTTGTAAAATGACATCCAAACTTAGTTTCTTTGTTACTGTTGTACTAAATTTGCTGTACTACTGTATTTTCCTCCCTGCCAGGATGGGAAATTCACTCTGTAATGTGATACTCAGCTGTAGTACTTTTGCTTCCTACATCACCATGATTTTTAAAGCTCCTGCCTACCAAACTTGGTCTCATAGAGAACCAGGAGACAACGAATGTTTCATGTCTGGTGGGGTTTCATTTCTTGGTGGGGTACCAAGATAAAAGATGCACTTTCACTGTAAAACAAAGGTACTTTAGAACCATGCTGACAAAAAGTTCTCTGAGGAGAGGAGATGTCTGGTTTGCACAGTGGTGGAAAGTGGCTTCTGGTTTCAGATTCTCAGTGCATTTCAAATATGGTGAAGGCATGCTAGTGAGTTACTTAGCTTTATGTGGATCCCTTGTTCGGGTGCCAGAGGAGTGACTGCACTGTTGGTACCTGCTGCTAGCACAAAATGCAGCTCTCTAACAAACTTAGGAGCTAGGAGGTGTTTTCGTACAGGAAGGCTAAACAGGCTTACCTTGCAGAAAGCTGTAGGAGGGCAAGAAACACAAAAAAGTCAAATAGGAAAGGGAAGGGAAAAGAGGGAGAAAAACACATCAGGAGAAATCTTCATTCCTCAGATTTTACAAGCCCTCATGGATTTAGTGGCAGGGAAGCTGGCGTCATGTTAGGAATTCACGACTTTGATCACTGTCCCACTCATATGCTAGCATTTCCGAGCTGATGGCAGGGCAGAATTGGCTCCTATGTAAGATTATGTTCTGTTGGCCTTTTAGGTGATGACAACTACCTCCATTGATCATGATATGTGTATGTTAAAGGGAAAAAAATACATTTCTTCTTTGATTACTCTTTGTAAGCCAACAGCATCAAAGGAACAGGCTGCCCTCACTGCTCTCACAGCTGCTGCCTGTGTCTGTGCTGTATATATGCTAAATTAATTGGAAAAACAGGGACAAAAAGGCATTTAGTTCGGGTCAGCCAGCTGGACTACAGCAAATGCATGACAGGCTTAATCATTGTCTTTTGCCAAAGAGCAGGTTGGCAAGGGCAGGCACTCCAACCTCTTCTGATGAAATTTGAACTTTTTCCAGTGCCTTTGGAGATGGGGTGCCGTGAGAGAAAGGTCTCCAAGTAGAGCCCAGACGCTGTCGTATCAACAGGGTGGGATGTTGGGGAGGGTTACGGCAGGTTAGTTTCTTTTGTCAGCCGTGAACTCAGCTTTCAGCCTTGGTTCATCACACATAGCATAAGAGGGCACCACAGCTTTCCCTTCACAAAAACGAGGTAGTTAATTAATGGGGTCTTGTTAAAAAACATTGGTCACTTGCGCCATACTAAAAACACACATATGCAGCAGTCTTTCTTCCTCTGCCACCAAGTTTTGTGCATTTTTCATGGGAAGGGACAGCAACAAAAAAAACCGCTCCAAAGGACCCATCTGTCTTAATGGCTTACAAAGTTTGGGACTCCTGAAACGATTTCTATATAAACATGCCATCTTGCATTTTCAGAAAGAGTAAGCTGGCAAATGAAGGGCGTGGGTGCAGTGTGGCTCTCAAAGCTCCTTTTTCAATAGCCACGTTATTTTGAAGATGTAAATGATTCTGAATCTCGGTATGTATTTCATATTGCAGTATGAATTACTATGTAATTCAGTGTGCATATCTTGTACTAACTGAAGTGATTATCTCCTTAACTCCTTGGGGAATGGGTACTGAGGTGCGTAAAGATTAAAACAAATATAAAATCATGTTAAAATTGGTCAGAGAAATGTTGCTAATAATGGGTACAGAGAAGAATTAATTTCCCGTCCTTTTTCTTTCCAGGCAGTTGACTTTAGTACATGTGCAACCTACATGTGCAACAACTAGTTGTTATTGTTCAAGAAACAAGTGTGTTACCTTTACAGTATTTTTCGTTATTGTATAGATAACCTGGCTGGTTTTTGTTTTGTTTCCTTTTGTTTCTTCCAGGCCTTCTGCCTTATCTAGTAGCCCGACATACTCAGAGATTCCATTCCTTAGAATTTCCCCGCACCGAAATCCTGCTGCAACATCAGAGTCTCCCTTCAGCACCCCTCACCCGTACATTAACCCCTACATGGACTACATCAGGTCCCTGCACAGCAGCCCGTCCCTCTCCATGATCTCGGCAGCCCGCGGACTCAGCCCAACAGACGGTGGGTTAAGACAGGCTTCCTGTTTTCTGTCATTGTAGCAACTTAAGTTATATTAATCTTGTCAACATTTTTCCCCCTTGTTCAAAGCAGCTTCACCAGGTTTGTCAGACATATTCATTATGTCATAAATGTTTCAATACTTCATCAGCCGATCATGGCTCATTTGTACATCTCACAAATGTTGAAACTTCAGGGAGAAGAAAAAAAAAGCTGCCTCATTCAAAATTTATGCTGGAAGGGTGGTGTATGTCTTGTGATATCTTTTGTTTGTGGGGCTGACATAGGGTGTAATTCTGATCTCCCAAGAAATCCATTGTATCTGCACTGGATTGAGTCAGATTCTTCATGAGTGCATGTCAGTGTATAACCATGGAGTTCTTCAGGCACAAAAGGCTTGTTAATTAATTAATTGTTAATTAGTATTTTTCAATCATATAAAGCATGCACTGACTAGTTATATTTAGTCAATAGTTCTATTAAAGTTATGTAGAATTATTTCAGTTTATCCTAGCCAACAATATGGCCAAATGAAATGATGCTTACGTAGAAGTGGCTGATGATCAAGACTGTCCCTTTTAATCTAAATGATGGCCTGTATACTTGAAATATCAGTGCTTTAGGTCTTGGTGTGACCATGGCTTTTACTTTCCAAGCTATTTGGGCTGAAGTGAACTCCTGTGATCACTCTTGTCATTACTCTAGCACATTTCCTATTCATTTCAGTGGGAATTTCGCGAACATGAGCCATCAACAGAGTTGCAAAAAAAGGCTGTTTTGTTAATAGTAGGTTTTTCAATAGTGGGTAAGCATAAGCAGTTTGACATTTCAAAATTGTAGCATTTGCTGAAGGGAAATAAAATATAACATATTCAGAATCAACTGTGTAGAGAAAGATAATTAAATTGGTACTTTAACTATGGGAAAGCTCTTCCTAGTGTATTCAGAAACTTACCAGAGTTAAACTGCCTTTAGCTGAATTTGAAAAATGAGCAGTGCACCCTATCCAAACGGATAACTAATTAATCCTCGTTTATAAGAGTATATACCTTTATAGTTAATCAATTAGTTATGGGCACATATTCTTATGAGAATAAATTTTAATGACTATTGTCAGTCAAGGTATATGGCATGCACATAGGGCTTTCCGAGCAGCACTTTGGATGTTGCATGAATTCTTGCTAGCTCTTCCCCTTTTGTTTTAGCAGACGTATTTAAAAAAAAAATATTTTGAAGAAAAGATTTGAATGCTCAGACAAGCAAGTTTTGACTTCAGGAGCTCTGGAGATTTAGATATAGGATAAACATGACAGAGCTATAATGTAATGGCATATATTGGGAAAACCCTTGCGATGTACATTTGGGCTTTTTCACAGGAGCTAATATGAAAAATACTTTGCTATTTTCAATACTCTTCAGGTCACATTCATGCAGAATTTCATTTATACTTAAGGTATGTTCCTGTGGCAGACAAAGGAAGTGTGAAGGAAAGCACCTATCACAGAACCTTATGACATTAAGCTGTATACAGTCTTGGTCTGAGGTATACCACACTGAATTCACTTGCAAAGATGTAGTGCGCTCTGAGGTACACTGGGGTATGTGACCCAGCACCCAACTGACACTCCAGAAAGGCAGAGACCTTCCAGAGATGTCACAGGATAGAATTTGGTTTCAGATTCTGGCACCTAAATGTAGATGTGTACAGTATAGAAATGTGTGATCTTGCTGTGCTGTTCTGCCATTGTAGTCCAGTGAGTTGTAGGTTGTGCAGCCAGCGAAGCCTCAAGGAACTATTCAGTTCCCAAAAAAATGGACACTTGTACATTACCAGCTGAGTCTGGAGCTCCATCATAACTGTGATGGTGCTAAGATTTGTCTGTCTACAGTGCAGGTGTTGGTATCTGTTCAGGTCTGTGAAATACCCTGCCTCAACTCCACCTGCCACCTCAGAAAGACAGTTTTCTCCTGCCAGCCTATGTAGCTTGGATTCTCCCAGGCTTTCAGATGGCATGAGACACTCAGGTGTGGACAGCTCAGCTGAGTATGCTCTGTCTTAATGCTCATCCCCTGAGCTTTGATTGCTGACTGGATACACAGCCTTAATCTGTCATGAGGACATGCTAAACTTACTAGCTTAAGCATCTTTCTTCAGGTTTTAAACAAATACATGTTACTTCACACTTCCTGTGGGCTCACAGCTCATCTTTGATCAGTTACCACAGCGCTGGTGTTGGGCAGCGTCCAATGAAAATACAGTAACTTGATTGAGGCATTGAAGATATCTCAGTCAAACAGCATGCTGTTGAAAAGCTGCAAGTTTGTTCCTTGGAATCCATAGTCTGTTGTACGATCAATCAGGTATACAATGAAATGCCTTTTTTGGATGTGGGTTCCTGGGATCAGATAATCTGAATCATGGCTTGAGCACTGCTAGAATGCAAATAAAACACTTCTGTGGTTTAAAGAGGTACATGCACTTAACATACTAGTAACATAATGGACACCATGGCTTAATTCATATAGCATTTGAACTATAAAAACTTGGAAGTTGTTATTGCTCTTCTGAAAGCCATAGTGAGATTTCTCTTGCTACCCTAATTGCTTTAGGATACTATATATTAGATCAGTGTACTACTGGGCTCAGTCTGTCGACTCACAGATCTGGGGATGGCCAGGAGCCAAAACTATCTGGAACATAACTCTTATCACTTCACCTTACCCAGCAGATTTGGTGGGTCGGGGTGGCTGAGGACTCCTGCGAGGGTTTGGAGCAGGGGTAAGGATGGAATTGTTGATGTGTGTAGAGGAGAGTGCTCAAATGAACTTCAGCAGTGCCTATGGTGCAGAAGCAAATGCCTCCACTTGTAGAAAAATGGGAAAAAAGCTGAAGGTACCCAGGAATAAAGAGGAGAAAATTCAGGGTTGCAGGCCTTCCTGTTTACCCTTCATTTACCCTTCATGCAATACATCATTTAGTAGGCTAATTTTTTATGTTTGAGGGAAGTAGTAAGGAATGATCTTTAAAGAGGACCAGAGCATTTCTTGGTATATGGAACATTTAGTAATGCAATTATGTGTTCACTATGTTTTCTGCAGCAGTTAATTTTAAAGTTTGCCCCCAATGTTATTGTTAGTTAACCCAGACACTTATGTCAGAAAGCTCAGGAAGTATTTTCAGTGTGTCTGGAAATATACCATGGTTGCCTACTAGTGTAAAACTTTAAAATCAGTAATTCAGTATGAGTTATCCATCTTTTAAAATTTGGTCTGAATATTTTCTTTACCATTTCTCAGAAAGTGGAAAGATTGTAATTAATTGTAAAATCAATTTGTAATTTGGAAAAAATACCAGCAATCTTTAATTTATCTCAGCTCATTTTTTATGCCGTTCCTATTAGTGTTTGATGTACTTCTATTTTTCAGAACCCTTCTTTATATATTTAACATTTTAACATTAAAAGCACATTCTTTCATTTTATTTGGTAGTAATAAAGACAATCTGTTGGTGAATAAACTTTTCTCCAAATTCCAATGCCTTGTTTATGTTCAGAACATAAGAAGTGTAAATCTTGATTTTGTTTCTAAGGTGTGCATTTAGGATCTGATTCTCTAATGAAAATATAAATTATCTTTTTAGTAGTGCTGTGTAGGTAACAATATTCATAGAACTTCAGCCTAAAATTTTGTTTTCATTCAAGATTCAGCTGCTGAGATTAAAGAAAAATCTTGTTAAATGATGTGAAAGAATATAAAAATAATCTGGTGTACCAGCTTGGGGTGCAGCCCATTAACCTAAGGAACCCGAAACATTTTAGGCAAGTGTGCATACCATCTTGTGGTGACCAGAGTGTAAACCGTTTTGCAAGTGGGACAGGGAGAGACCAGAGAGAAGGGCTGTTCAACTCAGGTTTCATGGCAAGTCAGGGTCGGGATTAAGGAGAAGGAGCCCAGCTTATTTTATGAGTACTTCTTACACAAGCTCATGAAATGACCCTCTACCTTCAGTAGCATCTGAAGTCTGCTGAGAGGAGATGATCTTAGAGTGATGCCAATTTTTGTATTTGTCCTGGGTTGCCCATTAGTTGAAGGCCTGCTTGAAAATTGGAAGCTCTCATTTTTACATGAGAGAACAGCTAATACAAGTCATTATCAGAGGACTGCATCACGATAACCTCACTGATGGGATGAAGAATCTATCCAGTCTGTGGTTTTGACTGCAAATGGGCTTGTGTGTCAAGTATATTTATACATGAACTTTGAAGGATGGGATGGTCACATTTATTGACTTCAGTCTGTCCTCCTAAAAAACTGACCCCGTGTTGTTCATGGACAACTATTATTTGTCCTGGAATCATATTTTACCCCTGTTTGCTCCTAAGCATAGACACAGAGGGACATGGTGAGAGAGAATCTTCCAGTCCCCTAGACAGAGACTCCAGATACTTGAATGCTTATGGAAGTTCAGTCGCATTGTTACCTTAGAGACGGATTCCTTTGGGCCAGGAATGAGGTAAATGGGAATAAAATGCTAGGAAGGTTTTCCTGCTTTTTTATGTCACTAAATAAATCATACTAGTTTCCATTGCTGTCAGCCTGTCACTTTTTGAGTCACTTAATAATAAATACAAAAATATGAGATCACCAAGCTCATTAATATTTTACGTCTTGCTGGTTTTTTTGAATGGTGTCTTTACAGTACCATTGGTTGAAATATATTGACCAGTGGTGGCATACTGCAGACGTTGCCTTACATTAAAAAATAAACAAGCTGTTTTAATGGCCAGAGAAACCGGCAATGTGATAAAATTTTCCTTCTTGTATATCTTACATCATTAATGGTACTTTTATGTTGCTTTTTTTTAGCTCCTCATGCTGGCATCAGTCCAGCTGAATATTATCATCAGATGGCTCTGTTGGCAGGCCAGCGCAGCCCGTATGCAGACATCATTCCTTCAGCTGCCACTATGGGAGCCGGGGCTCTTCATATGGAATATCTTCACGCCATGGATAGTGAGTGATACTTTCTAGAAATATAGACGGTCCTACAAAAGGAACCACGTGGTTTGTTTGCGGTCTGACCCAAAAGGCCTCCGTGCTGATAGAGAAGTGGGAGTCAACATAAGCCTCCTCATGAGGCTGGAGGGCCACAGAATTGATTGCCCAATGCACAAGGGTTATGTCAAGCCTTAAAGTACACTTTGAAAAAAAGTAGGGAGAGGAGCAGGACTGTTCCTGAAAACAGGTTATAAATTTTATTTCTAGCAGGGCTTGAGTGCTTTTGAAAACGTCCTTTTCTATTTGCAATCAGTAACTCACTTTCATAGTTAGGCTGAGTATTTCCCTGATGAGCTCTCTGTTAAACAGAAAGTTTACATCTGTTTCTCTGTTAGGAAAGCATGCCCAGCACCTTTTAGAGAGTGCTAGTTGTGCTTACAAGTTGTGTATCATAGACCAATAGACCAGAGACCACTTGTAAAGTGAAGCAGTTTGCTGAATTCTCAAGGATCCTGACTTAGTTTTCCATAATATTAAGAGCTTTCTTTGTCCACTCAGCATCTTTCAGTCCTCTGTCTCTGTTTCTCTGTTGAAGGAGGAAAAGAGAGGACCCCATTCCAAACTGCTTGCTACTGCTTCTTCTGATCAACGAGAAGGGATTATGCAGAGCATTCCCCTCTAGTCCTAGATGCTTGCATGCTTTTCAGGATGTACTCTGTTCCTTCCAATGAGGGCAATAAAAAATGGTGGCAAGAAAAGGTGGTGATGTTGACTTTTGCTTGGTAGTACAGACCAATACAGTAGTATTAGCCCACCTTGTTTTCCTGTAGAATTTTAAACTTTTTGTTTACGTGCAATTTCTTCTTCCTGCTGTTGGCTGCACACCATGGTTGGTGATCTCAAGGAGTATGGCGGTTGGGAGGTTTACCTCCGGAACACATGGGAATATAGGAATATGTATTAGGTAGCCCTGCAGAACACATGCCTTGTTTTTTTAAGTAGTTGACTGACCTTGAAAAAAATAATTTTTCAAGAATCAAGCAAGACAGGTAGTTGTGAAACTGGGGAGGAAAGTTATTTTCATTTTGTTTCCTTGCTAATAAAGGATTTTTAAGATTAATTTTGTATTATCAGTCTCACTGCACTGGTAGCACGCATAAAGAATTTACGGTAACATACCTTGAGCCCACTGCAGAAACACAATAAACTGACACAAGTAGTCTGAACTTAAACCAGAGATTAATGTGCAGACTTCAAGCTACTACTTGAAAGCTTAAGAATATGATAATTCCTGATCTGGATTTTGAGAGGAATAGGGAGAGATGAAGCACACTGCTAAAGCATTGAATGCCTATTTAAATCTTGCAGAATGGAAACTCTGTTATGTGTGGTTCAGGTAATGTAAATTTGCTGCAGTGTTCCAGTTGCAAGGGCAAATCCCCAGCTTGTAAGAATGGGCATGGTTTCATTGAAAAGGATCATAGAATCCTGGAATAGTTTGGGTTGGAAGGGAACTTTAAAGGTCATCCAGTCCAACTTCCCTTGCAATGGGTAGGGATATTTTAAATTTTCGAGGGTTTTGGTTCCTACTGTGAGAGAGTGTCTGAATGCACGTAAGTAGCAGTACCAAACCACATACTTGGATGCAGATTTGATCAAATGGGTTTATTCAGCCTTTAGAAAGGTAGATACCCATATATATGCCAGAACACTTAAGACAAACAGAAGACATTGCAGTACTCATACAAATAATGGCATTTGCAGAAGGAACATCATGTGTTAGTAGAGATTGTGTATGCTGTAATCTACACAGAATTGCAGCTTTTGCATCCCAAAAATGTTATCACTTCTTACTTAAGAGGAAATGTTTTGACCTTTGCCCATAATTTCAGCCCATTCATAAAGGTACTTAAACACCATCTTTAATAAGGATATTTGTGTTCACCAGCTCTAACTATGATACCTTTGAAATGCACACTTTAATTTTTGTGTTCGTTTTTAAAAATTAAGATCACACATTTGAGATTAATTATACCAGCAACTTTTCAATTAGGCATTATTTCAGAGTTAGAGACAAAATTGTGTAGCACTATTATGCAAATGGGTTATTTTTAAACAGTAAATAGAGAATTAAAATAAGAGCGAATCCTAGTAAGGTCACTCAGCTCACCTTCTGTATTTGATGAGAATGTGTTTAGTCAGGCAATAGCTGCTTTTATCTAAATAGAGTATGAAGTTACCCTTTTACTTTGTAAAAACTAATTAAAACTATCTTAACTTGCATGGGTATACAGTAAATTAATTGTCATTAAGTAGGAATCTGAATGTCCTATCATTCATCATGCTAAAGAAAACCCCTTTCTTCTTTGTCAGATTTTTAGATTAGAAACGAGAACAAAACAATTAGCAGGAAGCTGATATTAAGACTTAAAAAAAAAAAAAGCCAGTAAGAATGCCCATGTATGCATTTAATAACAAAGTACAGCAATCAATGTGAAGCAATGCCATTTGTTTGGATCTTTCTTCTTAAGGATTTGTATGGTGATACTAAAAGTAGTCTTTCGCCTTTGCCCAGTCTTGTCAAAGGAAACAGAAGACACATGAGTAGTTTCCCTCATTATCTGCTATCAAATTCTGAGCAAGTTGACTCAACTGACTGAAAGGCTGCTGCTCATTTATCCCACACAGCAACCAAATGGATACAAGCAAGACATTGTTCTTCTTTTGTGAAGCAAGTCTGTCTCCTAATTGTGTGCTTATGCAGCATCTAACACAGAAATTTGGAATCTCTACCTGCCTTCTGTAGTGCAGATAATAATTCCAACACCAGCATGCACTGAGTTCCAAAGTGTGTTACATACAGTTTGTGCAGGCTGGGGACTTCTGTTTTGCTCTGTGGTGCTGGAACACTGATTTCAAATGGGGATAGGAGTGGGAGAATTGTTAATCAGAGCTTAAATTGTAGCCAAAGAGCAGTAGACTTCTTGAAGCTCTGAACTTCACTCGGTTCATGAACCATCTAATACATTGCAAAGAATAAGGTCAAGATTATGGATGCTTAATTGTAATTCTTCTTCATCCTGTCCTGAGTGGCATGAAAACTGGACCAAAATTTTCTCTGCTGCTATAAAGCTTTTCTACAGTTTTGGTGTCCAGAGACCCTGAGCAAGACTTGCCATCTTCTTGCTTGTTCTGAAAAGGTTAGATTTGTTACCTTTAAGTATAGCATCAAAATAGGAGTGGAGTAGATGTGGAAGGTATTGACAGTACCACAGTAGCAACAACTGAAATTGCTTGTTGTGGCTGTAAAGGTATTGTATGCCAAAACTCTCTTTAAGCACTAAAACAGTTTTAAAAAATCACTGTATTTTGGGTTTGATAGCTGCATTGTTCACTTGGGAAATATGTTCTACTCTCTTAAATGGTGTTCAGTGGAACACAAGCATGTTCCCTGAGGTTTCAAGATTACAGATTATTAGTATTGTTACTCTGATTAACTTTTATCTATCCTCACTCAGAATAGGAGGTTTCTCTTTTTCAAAGGTATTTGGCATTGACCTACTCCATTTGGCATTAGAGACACTGATAGTAACCCGGCTGGCCTAAAGAGTTTGGCCAGCTGTGGTGTATTGGCCTTGGCTGGATGCCAGATGCCCACCAAACTGCTCTATCACTCCCTCTTCTCAGCTGGACATGGAAGAGAAAATTATATGGAAAACAACGCGTAGGTTGAGCTAATGCAGTTTACCCAAGCAAAAGTGAAAGACTGCACATGTAGAAGCAAAGAGAAAACAAAAATTTTTATTCTCTGCTTCCCACCAGCAAGCAGTGTCCATTCCCTTCCCAGGAAGCAGGGTTCCAGCACATGGAGGGGTTGCTCCGGAAGGCAAACATTGTAAATAATGAATGCTTCCTCACCCCCTCCTTTTCTTAGCCTTTATATCTGAGCTGACATCATATGGTGTGGAATATCCCTTTGGTCAGTTTGGGTCAGCTGGCCTGGTTGTGTCCCCTCCCAGGATCTTGCCCACTTCCAGCCTACTGATGGGGGGGAATGTTGGAAGACAGTGCGGATGCTGTGCCAGCACTGCTCAGCAGCAGCCAAAACTCCTTTCCAGCTACCAGTGCAAAGCACAGCACTGTGAGGGCTGCAGTGGGACAAAATGGACACCATCTCAGTCAGACCCAAACACCAGCCCAAAGAGTTAAGCCAGAGTGGGAAGCTTTGGACTGGGTTTGGTTTCTGTCTGTCAAGCACAGTTGGAGAATGAGGGTGGAGTATCAAAGCCATTCCTTCTTCTCTTATACTGCTGACATATTTATCATTTCAAAAACTAAGACAAAATTTATGATAAACTTTTGTGAAGTGAAAACAAAGTTTTTACACATCTGTAAACAGAAGCCAGAAGGAAAAGAAAGAAAGAAAAAAGGTTTGACTTTAAACCTCCCCCACCCCAAATGTCCCATGTTCACAGCCTCCAATAAAAACTAATGCCTGAGACATGTTCAAAGAAGTTTGATTTAAAGGGAGGGAATAAATGATACATGTCTGAAGATTGCCTTATAAATGATTAAGCAATGCTAAAAACTTCAACTCAGAAATCAAATTCATAGGCAAATTTGCTGGATGGCATATTCCATTTTTGAAATTTATGATGGAGATAGATATCTGTTATTTTAGAATTGATCTCCACCTCAGAATGAGATCTTTTCTTCTGACATCTGCTGGATTTTTTGTTGGCACACTCAAGTCTTTACTGTCAACTACTGACTTTTTATTTCTATAACGTCTACTCCAAAAAGGTGACAATTCTAAGCAAATCTTCACTGTCAGCTTCCATTTGCATGCTTTTGCCAAAGCTGATGTTTTTTTTATCTGCACTTCCACAGAGGTAAATGGATTTTTAGTGAATCAGTGCTCCTTCATTTTCTGATTTTAAAGCATTATTGAGTAGGGAATGTAATACTTCAGTGGGAGAACACTGTGAGCAGATGAGCATCTCAAATTGCTAAATTAATACTGAAGTGTTTGTTTTTAAAATAAATGCTGGGCAAGACTGGAAAGTTTGGTTTAGCATTCAGAGGCACTGACAAATTGTGATCTATTTCTTTTCATAGTTGCATAATAACTAAAATTCATGTTATGCTAAATGAATGGTTAAGCAAATGGCCTGTAACGAGTGGCCAGCTCATGCTTAAGACTTTCTAGGCATGTGAGACCTAATGAAACCATGAATATCTGAAAAAAACAGTAATTCCATTTAATTGTATTTTTAGTTTTGAAAGTCATGGTCCTCCTTGAACTGAATTCCTGTCTCCTGTGGTCAGACTCTGTAGAGCTCTTGCTCGGTCTCAGCTTTTGGCTCCTTCTGTGAAGCAGAAATGTTCCGTTTTTGCAGGACACTGTTGGCCCTTAAAGGGTTGTTCCTGTAGTCCCAGGTAGATGGAGGGGACTGCCAAATTCCCAGACCTCTATGGGGCCTGAACCAGGTGCTGCCTGGAGGAAAAGAGGAATCCTCCGACTACTGTATGCATGGCTGAAGCCCGGGCTCTGCCCCTCACAGCTCTAAGGAGTGTCTTTCTCCATCACTGGCCACAGATCTGGTGCATCCAGAGCAGACACAGGGATGCCCTGGCAGCAGCTGGGAGGCGAGGGGAAGGTGAAACGAGCAGTGGGCAGGCGTGCAAGATCCATAGCGTGACTTGGGTAAAGGAGACAGGTTCGGTTTAGAAAGGGCAAGGAGGAGGAGGAGGGAAGTTTTTGCAGGGCACTGCAGGGAGTATAATGCCTGTACTTAGCTATGCCCTTGTAAAACCATGATAAAGCACTTGAATTGTATCCTCATCTGGGGTAAATTACATTACAAGCACTAACTTCAGAGTCGTTGTTTTAATTCATTCCGGCTGAAGAGTCAGCAGAGAAGGGTTGTGGATGAAAGATGCAAGTGCAAATTACTACTATTTTTGTTTTACCATGACATGTATATTGTATTTCCTTGTTAGATATATTGCAGTTTCTTATAGCTGCTGATCATTGTTGTTTCTTATTTTAGCACAAGTAAAAGATCTCTGCCTTTGAAAGACATGAAGCATAGCACTAATAAAGTATCAGACACAGTACGATAGCAAGCTCCTAAAAAGGAGATAAAACAGATTACATAAAATACAAAATGTGGTAGGTTTTACAAATAAATAAATGGCTATACCTAAATTTTAAATGATGAATCAAGAGCTTGAATATTCATTGAAAGATTGGAGCTGTATGGACTAAGTCTTATTCTGGAGACAGAGCAGGAAGAACAAAACTCTGTATTACCCAGATGCCAAAGAAGAGGAGGGTTATTAATGGAGATCTGATCACACAGTCACAACAGCAATAAAATGGCAGCCCTTGATACCATATTAAAATCTTGGCTAGCATGCACAGGGAGAAGGGAAACCCACTCAGGTGTGTAAGGAAAGCATACTAGCAGATTCTAATCCAGATCTGATCTAGAGATGAGTCTAATTAGAGTCATTTGAGCTCTTTTCCTGGTTAATGTTAGACATATAAACTTAAATACCCTGCAAAAAAAGAATCCTGGACACAAGGACGTTAGGAAAGGCAGACCTATACTGGATGCTTGTGGCCAAGTGTGAATTATTAGCAAGTTACAGAGAATGTCAGGGACTCTAGGAGACGTGGCTGTAAAGTAGGCATCAAACCCAAGACCTGCATGACCCTGGCTGTCACGATCATTAGGATTCAGTCCTTTACTACAGGTTAAAGGGATTAAAAAGGTAGAAGCAAGAGTACTGTTAAAGGAAATTGTTCAGTACACAGTGGGGAAGCTAATTCTCTCCTTGCTCTCAACCAAGATAGAAAATAATTAAATAAAGGGAATAAATTTAAGGTGATATATCTTCTGTCAGGACTGCAGAGAGTTGGAATGACATGGTAAAATAGATCAGAAGAGGTAGAGATTTTCAGAACAGGACATGAAATTTAGAAATGTAATATGTATGTTTGCCTTCACTTTGCTGCTTTGAAAAGCCTAATCTCCAGTTTTAAAGAAATTTAGCAGTTGTAGGCCCCTATACACCCCAACAAAAGAATATCGTGGGATCTTGGACAAATTCAAATAAAGCCTACTGTTTCTCAGTCTAATGCTCTGAATGTCAGTTTGAATTCTGCTGATATAGCTGGCCCTTTTAGTATTTGTTTTAGTCCTGATTTTTAGTTTTGCATCAAATATCCACCTGGCAGAATTATGGTCAACAAAGGAAAAGCTGCCTCTTCATTTCTATACTGTATTTGACGTGTAGGTTTGGCTGTATGTATTAAAGTGTTGTGGGTTTGGGCTTGCTGGTTTCCCAGATCTGAACCACTGTCTCATTGCTCGTGGTTGAATTAATGATGTGAATGTCTAAGAAGCCATCAGATTCATAAATCACCAGAAATGAGAGGGATAACTCATAAAAGTCTTTTCCTTTTGTTTAGCAATTTATCATTTTGCTTGCACATTAATAAACAGAGCTCCCCTGAGGTAAGCCATAGGAAGAAAGATTTTTCTTCCTAATTTTCCTCAATCGTAGCCGGTAGATCACAAATGAAGAGAGTGGGCTTGTCACAGTGTGCTGGTGTCTCCCTCTACCCGTCACTGATAACAAATAAATTCAGTGAAGCACCCTGGTAGATAATTATTTGTGTTTACATAACAGGTGCCAGGTTTCCGAGTCCGAGGTTGTCAGCCAGACCGAGCCGAAAGCGCACGTTGTCCATATCCCCCCTGTCTGATCACAGCTTTGACCTTCAGACCATGATACGGACGTCTCCAAATTCCTTGGTCACAATTCTCAATAATTCTCGTAGCAGTTCGTCAGCCAGTGGTTCTTATGGCCACTTATCTGCAAGTGCAATAAGGTAAGAATTGTATTTTCTGCCTGAATTGTATATTCTCCTTTGTGTGTCGCACACACACAAATGTGAATGTATACTCACATCTTTAAGTAACTTGTGAGGTTTTTTTTGTGAATATGTTCATTTTGCAGTTTCTATAATGTATGTTCATCAGAGCTTAATCTAAAGCATAAAATATTTTTTTCTTGCTCAGAAAGGTAACCACAAGTGACTTTTTGGCCTGTTATTGTCTAGTGCAGGTAATATTTCATCTGACTAGCAGGAACAGTGTGTGTTTGTGTGTCCAGGAATCTGTTTTCAGAGAAGAAGCTCTAGGATAGGTTTTTGACTTAAGTCACTTGAGTTCTTCTGGCCGTAGATATGATGGACAGTGAAATGTTCCTACATTGCAAACATCAGAAAGTAAAGAAGAGAAATATGGTACTGTTCAAGTGAAATGTTTGGCTTGAACTTCTGGGTGTTCATCTCCAATTTTTTTTCATGTGTTCAAAGATCAGACATTCTGTGACTAAATTATCTTTTTTTTTTTTTTAAACGAAGGAAGTATTGTTATCATCCAGTGTCATCAGAAATGCTGTGATTTTCACTTGGCTGCTTCACTTGTGTGTGCAAGAAAACAGTCAGAAATGGTTGTTCTGGAGGCAGAAGAACAGAGTAGCAGATGAAGAGGTGGACAGAAGTTGTACAGAAGAGGGAAGGAAACATGGCACAAGGAGAGGGAACAAAAGGAATAATGTAAAAAGAAAAAAGGGAGTGGAAGAAAAATTAAGAGATGCAGCAGAAAAAAAATGGAGATGCAACTGCAGAACATTCTTGTATTTGTGGCATGGCTGTATGTTAACTGAGAAAAGCTCCTTCGATATTATAAAAAATCCCCCACCTCTCCAAAGTGTCAGCAAATGCTGGATTTGTATTTATAAGCCTCAAAGAGTGCCTCTGGGCCCTGGCTGAACAGTAGCTTCCGCCTTCAATTTGCAATGGGGCAAAGGAGCAAGTCCCTACAGCAGTTTCTTGAGATGGGACACCCATTTTAGGCAAGGCTCAAAAATACTACCAAGGTCATGGGTTTGAACCCCTGTATGGGCCATTCACTTAAAGAGTCAGATTTGATGAGCCTTGTGGGTCCCTTCCAACTCAGAATATTCTGTGAAATCTGTGAAATACCTCTCTGGCAAAGATGACACATTTACAGCTTCAAAAAGCGGCTATGGGGATTTTCCATCTTGGAGAAAATGGGGCATGCAACCGGTGTGTTAGAAACCATGAGCCTGACAAACTCTGAGAGTAACAGCACCATAAATATTGGTATTAGTGTAAGTGCTGTGTTTTCCTTTTTAAGCACTTTTAAGCAGTCACACTTCGTAGCTCCGATGTACTTGAGTAGTGTGTAGTATTTCACAGGTACAGTGTCATAGCTCTGCAATGCAACTCCACAGTCAATGGAACCACGGTCCCAATTACGGAGCTCCTTAATGAGGAATATGATTTATGTCAATGGCTGGCAGCAGTTGGACCACATTTGTCAAATACATGTACTGTGTGGAGGTGTGCTATCTACACTGTCATTAAGAGGGGATGGCACCTAATAACTAAACTCCTTTCCTGTAGCTTGTAACTTTGGTAAAGCAAATAGCACGTGAAAGTTGGCATAGTCTCTGCAGTGGAGTAAGTCTTCCCTCCTTTTACTCTTCCAAAGCAGAGCTGGAGCCAGATGAATAGCTTTGTTGAAGATAGTTGTGGAACTGGAGAGAGCTGTGGGCAAAGACTGAGTAAGGATGCTAGGGAGTCTTCACAGTGAGTCTTGTGAACTGGTGTCACTGAAGAAAGCAATGCTGGTGTGACTGAACCTGGGGCTGTCCAAAGCTTTCAGCCCTTCCTGGACATACTTCCCAGGAATGCATAATACAAAATTTCGCATGATTTTGAATTAAGATTTTTTTTTCATTTTGATAGGAGTATGTCTATTCAGCATGCAAATTTGGAAATGTACATCTCCATTCTTCTCAGTCAAAAGGAAGGAAAGTGAGAGCTCTTCTTCTTGCTTTGCAACTAGCCTCTGTTGGTACCCTTCAACTTTTCCCATGTGAACCTGTCTATGAAACAGTTAAAACAAAATAAACAGCGTGTAAGGTATTAAACCCAAACCACATTTCATTGCCTTGATAAATTCCAAGACTAAGTAGCAACAGGACTATCAGTAAAACCTAATTTATTATTCACTGTCTTGCAAATAATGCATTCAGCACAAGAACTGTTGTATTGAATAAAACCATAGGTTCATCCCATTTAATATCCTGTCAGCAAGTGATCAAAGTCTAGAAAAAAACATTTCCTGGTGTAAAATCCAGCTTCTGGAAACTTGCAGGTTAACAACATAGGAGTTGCTGCAAGAAAATGGTACAATTCAGCAAGCCACTAGATGGAATTGCAAGACAGGAGGGATTTCTACTTTAGATAGTATCAGTAGCATTAACTACACTTAACATTACACAATCCTTCTACTCTTAGATATTGTTTCCAATCACTTTTAACTTAGTCCAAATATTTTACACTTGGCAGCATTTTTCATGGCAAATACCTATCTAATGCTGAATATTTCCAAAAAGCATCAGCAAGGTTATAAATTTATCAGAACTAAGTCAGTGAAGAAGAGATATTTCTGTACAAACTAGACGAACTATTGCTTACCTTTTACTGCCAGGAATGTTGCCTAGATGGTGTAGATGTGATCTGTGCTGTTATTGAGAAATTGTCCCATTCAGCCAAGTGATAAGCCCTTAAGAAGTTTCTATTAACATGCGTTAAATAAGCTGAGCACTCAGCATGTTCCAGTCCGGGGCCCACAGAGAAGGAGGAGGACCTTTCCCTGCAGCTGCAGCTCTGGTACCTCTTTGGGGAGCCTGTGGAGGCTCAGCTGTCTGTCCAACCATAACAGTTTTGTGAAACAGAAAGCAGTCTTTAGAGGAGACAGGAGTCAGCCCAGAAACTGTACAGGCTTAGCAAGTTGGCACGAAATGCCTTTATATAACACAACATAGACTTTCAGCAGAAGAGAGAAAAGGCTGCAAAATAAAGCATGCAGAAGCCGGTCATTCGGAGAATGAAGGTACTGCCCCCTTGTGATTGAGCTCTGATACCATCTTTAACTTCAGGGTTGCACATGTTTGTAGGTTCCCCGTCTTCTTCAGTGCACAGCCTGACCATCCTCTGTGGATCAGTGAGAGCCACAGGATACTGCCTCACCTGTTCCAGGCAGCCTAAAAGAGAAGGGAGCCTCATACCTGGTTGTTTGCTGCCTGGAGGGCAGACTGTGCTCTTGCACCACAATCCCAGACTGATACTGGGCAAACTGAACTAGTCAGAAGTGACCACCAGACTCATACAGTTTCTCTTCTGGAGTCACAGGCTACCACTCTTAATTCTGCAGAGGAGTCAAATTGCTCACAGCCATGACTTGAAGATACTGACAGCTGTTTTGAACTTTTCATATGCTGTGTCATGTTAAATAGCCCAGATATTCTTGCCTGAAATTGGGCAACTGCAATGAGTGACACTTTTTGCCTCCATCTTTCTTTGATTCATGTTCCTGTTCAAAATGAATCCCTCCCCTTCACCTCAGAGGGAGGTTGAAAGTGTTAATGTTTTGTGAAGCAATTAGATTATACGGTGATGAGCACAGTGGAGAAGCTCAGGAGGGTGTCAGTAATTATTTACTCACTGATGGTTTAAATACAATGGAAGGAAGGCCTATGGGCATTACTCTGGGCACAGAGAAGAAGAATACCAGAGGGCCTCTTGCTTAAGGCTACTGTGTGTCTTGTACACTGAATGAATTATGAATCATGCAGAGGGGAGAAGGGGTGTGCTGTCACATAACTAAAAGCTGATGAGTCAGCACATGAAGATATGGGCAGGTTGAGTTCTAGTATGTTTAATCTTGTGGGTTCAATGCTCTTTTACACCCATTTTTGCAAAGGTACTACTTGTGTTAAGAAAGTGTCTCCAGGACCTCACTGGTCTTTGTATTGGCTAAAAAAAGAGGCGTCCTTGGCTGCAAGATCACATCCTGTGCTTTGCACAGCTTTTCAGCATTGGATCCTCTATATGTGCGATGTTGAGGATGAAATCGGGTGAAAAGAGCCACATTTTGGTCTCTGTTTTTACAAAGCTAAGCACAGGAGGGCTCTGGTCTTTGACATGGATACTACTGTAGTTTGAATAATAAGTACTGGTAGTTTAGCATAATCCAGAGAGAGCTCGGCCTGGCGGGTGCTTTGCCATTGTCAGCTGGCAGTGCAGTGCTGTATCCTGACTACTGGCTGAGTACTTGAAAAGGAGATGACACTCCTGCTGACAGCTAATAGTGGATCTCCTTTAGCACACCAGGTAGAGCTTCTACTTTGTGCATTTGAAAACACCTGGTTTAGGTCTCAGCTGGGAGAGATTATGCAGAAAGGAGATGTGTGAAATAACATCAAATGAGAATAATCCTTCATTTGACATTTACTCATTTGGTTACCTGCCTCAGTCCTGCAGTGCAGCACCCCTGCTATTAATCTTTTGTCAAGATGTACTTAATGTTATATCTGCTACCTGTGACAATTATTAGACTTTGCACTTCAGTAGCACTTCTTTTTGAGAGACAGCATGGTCTAGAGTGAGTATAGAGGGAGTAATCACTTCACATGATATTAAGAGTACTGATTCAAAACCTTTACAAAAGATTAACTGATCTTTAATAAACACAGGAGGATGAGACTTCATGTTCTATGAGGTTTGAAATTCAGAACCTCTAGTCCCTTGGCAATGCTGTGATACCAGAATTACAAAGTCAGTTTTGAGAAAATGAGCCAAATTCCCTGTCAGATCCAAGGTGTTCAAGTCAGTAGTTTCACCTACTACAAGAGACTTTCTTTGGGTCTAGGCAGATAAAACTGTGAATATAGCCATCTCATAACCTGTGAAAATTCAGTTTCATGTGAGCACAAGAGTCCTTTGGGATCTCCTTGAAGGTTTGAAAGAAATTGAGAAAGCACAGCAGGACTTTTTTTTTTTTTCCCCCATGAGCTGCCCTCCTTCCCTGATAGTATCAGAACACGAAGGAGCAATTAACATAGTGTGGTTAATTACAGCCAGACCCTGGCTGCTCTGGCCCCTGTCACTTTGCTCTGGGCTGATCTGAAGCATCAGGGAATGGTGGCAAGGATACTTTCACAAAGAGCACTAGAAAGGCATAGCCAGGTTTGTAGGTGAGCTTAGACAGCAATGGATTAACATCAGTGAGGAAGACAAGAGTTGTGTCTCTGCAAGCAGGTATTGGATTCTCAATGATTTCTTCATCTCATATAAGCTCCTTGTATAGAATGCTTGTTGTATGAGTCTGTGCCCTCCTCCCTGCACCATGTTGTATCTAGAGACAAGTGACTAGGTATTAATTTCTCCAGTTTTCCTTTGCAAACAGAAAGAGAAAATCAAGAGAAAAGTAAAAATAGAGTTAAGATATCCAAACGAAGTATAAAGTTATCAACAGAGAAAAGTGAAAGTATCTTTAGCAGAGAGCCCAACAGTTTAATTATACACTCTATTAAAAAAAAAGGAAAGAGTGTCCTTTTATCAGGTTTAAATTATCCAGTTTTTGAATTTAACAGAATGTCTCATAGTTATAAGACAGGAAGCCCTCATGTTCTCAATCCTCCTTCTTTATTCAATATTTTATATATTCTTATTATGCCTCTTTTTATTCATCTCCTTTCTGATGTTGTTTTCAGTCTGCTCTTTAGAGTTCTTGCATTGTCTTTTCTGCTGATACTGTCTGAAAGTCTCCTTCTACTACATGCAATAATATTCCAGGGGAGGACCAGCAATTTAAATGTACCATGATTTTCTGTGTTTTTTCCCCAGCCAATTGTTTTAACATATTTTTGCCGTAGCTTCATGTTGATCAAATTTTCATTCCTTCATTGAATTCTGCATTGAGACAAGCAAGTGCTTCTTGTCATTTGTCTCAGTTAATTTAGAACCAGTGTATGAGTAGCTCTGACTCCCTTTCAGTATCGATATGCATCTTGCTATCAGTACTGCTCATTCATCTAGCATACTGGGCTCTAAAGATAACCACTTAGCTTTCACCATGCTGCTCAAAATAACTTTGTCACATATGCAGATATAATTTTTTTCATTTCTCAACTCCATGCCCAGATTGCTGACAATTTCATACGAAACAGAAGACCCCATCTGAGAATTTGTATCTAACCTTTATTTAAATCCAACTACTTAATTCTTACCTTTGATTTGTGTTTTAGACCGTAAGTTTTAAGTTTGTGCATTTCTGTAATTTTATCTCTGTAAAAGGACACAATCAGATGCTGGTTAATGAAATTAAAAAGGACATATTTAGAGCAGCACAGGTAGAACAAAATACATTCACAACAATGTTTTGCAAGAAGCTCATTATGATAGGATGTGTAGGACAAAGAGTTCATTAATTATGTCAGCATTATAGGTGTTTTGTTGTTTTATTGTCACTCTTACTGGGATCTGCCTAAGTTAGATGCAAAGCGGATTTTGACTGAAAACCTTTCTTGCATTAAAAGCTTTCTAATTAATTGCGTGCAATATGTTGTAAATGAAGGCTTTGTTTCAGTTCAGACTGAGTCAAATTCAGTCCAAGTGTAACCCCACTGAAACAGGTCTATAACTAGACCTTCACATATGTGCAATATAGGGCTTTATTCTCCATGGTCTTGTACTGTGGTAATCTAAAGAAGGGAATATAATGCTCTCTGCTGCCACAATAGCTTCGTTTCATACCTGCTTTCAAGAAGTGTGAATGACAGAGAAGTGCCACAAAGTGAATAAAAGTGAAATTCATCAGTATTACAGAAAGTTGCGTCTATATCAGGCTCTGTGGAAATATAACCATGCAGCTAGCCTCCTGCAGAAAGCTCATATAGATTAAAGGGGGGTGACATTCAGAGAGATTGTTTTGGAGGTCACCTACATCTTGCATTAGAAAGTGGTGGATGTTTCTCACCAGAAACACACATGAGTGGCAAGATTTCTGCCTTTGGGAAGTGTAAAATTTAAGAAGCTGAGCAACACAAAGAATGCAGATTATGCAGGCACATATTGCATGCATATTTACATGTACAGATGCACCTATATACAAGTGTGATTATGTATATATGCCTGTAAATGTGTATGTCACAGGTCTTGTAATCAAAAGTCCATTTGAAGCAAGTTGCTCCAGACTGGCTCAGTGTTACTCAAAGAGTTTAAAGTCATTGAATCCAGAGCAATATTACTTCCAGGAAAGTTCTCAAGCTAAGACAAGTGTCCTGGAGTTTAGCACTTCGTTACTCCATTTTCAGATCCTAAAAGCAAGTATTAATTAGCACTTTGAATGTAATAAATTATACCAGTTTTAGAAGCCCAAAAGTGCTTAGCCATGAATTTAATTCAAAATTATGTTTGCTAGAAGTGGCATAAGCTTGCATGGAGGGAGCACAGATAAATTATGCAAGGTACCATTAATACAAAGTCCGGTTAGGATACTAAGGATTCCTTCACAGGAATAATCCAGTGAGAAGGACAAAGCTGACAGTGCTGTCTGAGCACATAAGGTTAATCAGTGTGCCCCCGTTGCTCTCAGTGAAACTATGCCAGTTTACTCTGGCATATGGCAATGTGTTCATGAAGAAAAATTTCACCTAGCCTGGCAGATAAAACAGAATAGATAATAAGGTAAGCTGAAGAGAAAGCACAAACCACAGACTCTCTTAATTTTAAACTGGTAATAGAAAAGCAACAAAATAAAAAAAGAGGCAATGATGTATGTGAATTAAGTACGATTGTACAATGATGACTATTATCTGATGAAAACTGGAAAACCTAGTACAATACATGCTCTGCTTTATTAGATGCAGGATATGTCTTTTTACAAATTCATTTAGGTGACTTGTCTCGAAGTTAGTGATTTTTAATGCAACATGTCAACATTATAAATGCAGAGGGATATTTGTGAAACCTAGTCATTTTTGAAATATTTTTTCAAAGGATTTCGAGTCTCATACCTGCATTTAAATCATACTATGTCTGGTTTCATAGTCAAAGTTTGAAATTGTTTTCCCCTGTACTTGAGTAACAAGCCATAAAAACTACTGATGACTTGTCTGCATTGCCTACTCAAAGCTCAGTGCTGTCAGTTAAAAAATTCAGGGAGAGGTACAGAATGTAAGCACAACCTTTTAGTACTAAAAATACTACATATATTGTGGGTAAATTGCTCCAAACAGAAGTGCATTTTAAAGTCTCTCTTCCTGTAATGCCTTTGGTTTTTGTTTTGTGTCTAAGATTCTTGAAACAGTCAGAGTTTCACAAATCTCTTCAAGGCTGCAAGGTTGCCAAGTGCTTTGTCACTCGTGTGTGCTGAGCAATTTGTCAACATTCACTTTTGCAGGTTGTTTCCATCAGGAGAAGTAGAGGACAGAGTTGGAAACTTCTTTTTACTCGCTCCTGTGTGTTTACAAGGAATGTACACAATTCCTGTTTCTGCCAACTCAAAGAACAGGAGGTAGTTTTATTACATAATGTTACTGGTTGCTGCTTATCTTCTGGGTTCTGTCTAAAGAGAACTCACTGGCTTGTTTTCTTCTACACCTCTGCTGGGGTGTAACTATGAGTCTGTCCTGCTGACTGTCCACAGCTTTTCACATCTGACTATGCAGTGTTCCTGGCTGCATCTTATACATATATATTGTTCCATCAAAAGATATATGAAAACTTCTACGCGTGAAGTCAGCTTATGCAGATCCCCTCAGCACCCACGGCTCAGCTCCCAGCCACGCTTACATATGTCCTGTGTTTTCAACAGTGGCTCCTACATGGCAGTTTATCATGGGATGAATAAGGCTGTTTCCTATATTAGTTTTTATTTTTTAAAGAAAGCATCTGAGCATGTGAAAAGCAGTATTTGATCACTGTTAACTTATGAGTTGCATTGCGACTTACTTCAGTTGAGATTATGGTGTCTGTAGGACCCAGGCTTTAGGACAGCACTTAAGGACTTGCTAAAGTCAGTCCCTCTTCAGAAGTATTTAAGAGTTATTAAGGTGCTTTCCTGAACAGTAGCTGGGTCCATTTGTAAAACAGTAGAGGTGCTTGTTTGCCTCTCAGTAACTTTTGTAAACAGTGTATAAAGACTTTGAAAATTGAAATGAAAAACTGAAGGTGAAATCCTGGCCTAGTCTAAGTAAAGGATAAAAACATCATTGAATTGAATTCGTCCAACATTAGCAGTTTTCTACTAACCTCAGTTTCTTGGTTTCCCTTGTCCACAGGCTTCATTCAACTCTTAAGGGATAGTGAGACAAAGTGGTGACATCTGTACCTAGCTGAGCATGAGCTAGGTGTTATCCTAGTACGTGATGATCAGCTTTATTGAACGTGAAGCCAGTCCACCTACAAATTGCTTATCCCTTTCTTGAACTGGGGTCCTTCTTGGAGGGATTTGTATCATTTGGTCTGTCTAGTGTAAGTCCCTGATGGCAAGCACAAGTGATGGAGGCTATAGAGCAAACAGGGAGTGCCAAGGCTTTTCCACAAGTCAGGAAAGGTCTGCGTGTCCCCTTGCAGTGCTGGTTGCACCCTCCCTCATGAAGCAAATGTTAGGACTGTGAGTGCACCACCCAGAAATCAAAGACCCTTCAAAGGCCAAAGGGCCCGAAGCCCTCTCTTGCCCTATGATCCAGATGGAGACAGTGTGTCTCACTGTGCCCCAGGTTCCTGTCCGGTGACCTGTTCTGCCTTGTTTTATTTCAGAAGATGTTGGACACTTGGGGTACTACAAGGACAAGCAAAGAAAAGGATCTGAGGTCTGAAAAATTATACGGATGAGTTGAAATAGACTTTGCCTGTTTTTTCTAGACTGGACAGGAAGAGGGTATAGAAATAATTTCAAATATTTAAAAAAGAAAAGTGAGAAAGAGTCCGGGAAGGGGAAGGCAGATAATGAATGTTGTGTAGAATAATAAAGTGCTGGTCTTCAATTGACGCAGGAAAGATTGAAGATAGAGGATAGGAAAGAAACTTTTAATATGGTAAACATAATGTGGTTCTATATGAATAAATAAAGATACCCCAAAGAAACACATTTATCTTTCTGAAATTTAAAAATGAAGGAAAAAAATTTAAAAACATCATAATTATCCCAGTGGGTCAAACTAGAGGTGTTACTCTAGTTAGTGTGTCTCTGATGGTGCAGACAGGGGATGCTATTTAAGAAGCACATGAATGCCCTTGCTTTCTAACTTTTGTTCTCTTAGTGCTCTCCCAGCATCAATGTTCTTTAGGTTAGCGACCCCAAAGTATGCACTCTTGCTTGTTCCCTATGGTCTTTCTTTATGGACCTGTTGTCTTTGGATTTGTCTAGTCACATATGAACCTGCTGGCTATGTCTGCAGCTATTCCCAAAGTCCACAAATGCTTTCTTTTTGCTCTCTTTCAAGTTGTTCCCCTATGTCTTTCATTAAATGCTCCCTCACTTACATGCTTGGGAAGCTCTTGTCCTAAAATCTTGCAAAGCAGAACTAGAAAGGGGAATGCATGAGATACTTTTGCAAGAGTTCCATGCATCAGATCTTGTAGAACTTTGTGTTTTGTAATACAGAGAGGGTACCTTCAGAATTTTTGGGAAGAAAAGAAAATTACTGTGATAGAATGAAACAATCCTTGCAGTATTCACAAAATTGGAATCTCCTCAGCATTTTTGCCTCCTTAGGCACACCTACGCAATGTATAGGAAAAAAGGATTGTTTTCTTGACTTTAATTCACAGATGTTTTGTGGTAAATTCCGCAGCTGTGACCAGAAACTGGATGACCTTGTTAGCAGGACAGCCACAAAGTAGCCACGAAGTTTGGTTTTGATTATAATGTCTGGTTTTTTTCTTCTTGAAGTCTGTTCTTTAAAATTTGATGTGCTCATGTAATTGCAATGTAGTTCACTGCCCTGGTTTACCTCTAGTGATGGGAGTTTGAGACTTTGCAGATGGGGAGAAGAGAAAGAGAGACAGACAGACAGACTGACAGACAGACACAGAAGCCCACAGTATGATAAAATAAATTATATCACTGATGGGCTTTTCTGTCAGTGTATATGAGTTATTGAATGTTCAAGCAGAAATATTACATGTTTCTTCTAACCCTTATTCCTCATAAAACTCAACAACTAAAAAGATAACTGGTGTGTAATTTTATTGGTCATACATGCTTTCATCTTCTTTTCCTTTTCTACTTTGTTTAAAAGAAAAGTCTGTAGCAGAAATACAAATGAAATTGCCTCCAGTGGTGTAAATTTTCATTTCTCAGTAGGTAGATGGAAGGAAAATATTCATAGTTCATTTACATTTCTGTGAATCCAAGATTTTTTGGAAGTGACTGGTGTTTTGGAAAACACAAATGATTGGGGCAGGAATCTCGCGTTCTTCTGGCATCTGGATTTTGGAAATTTTTTTCTTGAGCTCTCCTTGTCTTAAATGCAGCCTCTTAAAACTGTCTTAAAAGAAACATGACTCAAAATGAGGCTTCTGGAACCATTCATTGCTTTTGAAAAACCTGGTTGTTGGTTTTAGTAGTTCTAGAGTCTCAAAATTACTACTTTTGGGTCTTGTTTACTGCTTTTGGGCATAAATTTTAGGTGGTTCCTGAGTGACACTGCTACCATCTTGGTGCATATTTCTAAGCAGACATGGTTGGAACAACTGGACAAGGCCAGCTGGTGCCACCCTTCCTGCTGATGCTGGCTGCCAGGAAGCAGTGGGAGCTTGATAGGGCCAGCAGGAGGACATAGGGCTGCTGGTCAAAGCAGAGGGATCACATGAGGCTCTGGGCTACAGAGATTCCCCATCCATCCTGTATTCAAGAGCTGCTGAACAAAGTGCAGTGAAAAACTTTGGGAAGGAGGGCAGGAATCCAGGCCTTCCCTTCCCAATAGAGCACACCATGCTAGCAATGTTGAGAGTTTGATGTACTTTTCTGCTTCTTGGCCCTCAGCATTAACTTCATTGTGTGGTTTCTGAAAGGCAGAGAAAGACCTACCACCTTGTGTTCTCTTCTGAACCTTCTGATCTGTTCAAATCAGAAAAATCCTCCAGGCTGCCCAGTGACAGCATCTTGCATGTGAGTGACATTAAACCCAGCCAGGTCAACTTGCCTTATGAGGAGATCTCCAGAAACAGCTGGAGAGAATTGTTATTTGAAGGCAGCTATCTGAGCTATTGAAAAAGTCACCCTGATGGCTGAACCATTGTCTCCATTTCTGAGTTACTCCCCTTAGCTGTGCTGGCTATTCCTTTGCTCCCTCACAATCACCTTTTCATTTCATTCTGAGATGTTTGAAGTTTGGAGGTGGAGGGAATGAAGTGCAGGTTGTCAGGCTCCATAGGAAAATCCTAGTCCCTTAGACTCAACCCTTGCTGATGACCATGGGATAAAAGAAAGATACTAAAGAAAAAATGATTCTTCCCTCTCCTAGCACATCTGTCCAGCTGTGCCTTAATGCATCTGCTGCTGCTATCGCTGTTTTCCAGTAAGAACCTCCAGCTAAGATGATGTCTGTCTCCTCTGTTGTACTCTACAATTTTGTCAATGCCTGGTTTAGCATCCTCTTTCTGGATACTGCTTGTACAGTGTTAGGACAGGTGTAGATAACGAGGACATCTCTATGAGGTAAAATCTCTCCTTTTGTTGGAGGCCATTTTAATTTATGTAGGGAGGGGAAGAGCAAGTATACTTACTTAATGTTTAGGCACTGCACTGCTTGAGTCATACAATTGTCTTTTTACCATGTAGGGTCTAAAGAACATTACCAAAATTTTGAACCTGGACTTGTAAAGCTAGGTATTGTTGTGCATAGTCAAATGGAAAAAAAAGTCAAAAAACCCCCAAAACCCAACCTGTATTTCCAAGGCTGCTACATGCTTGGAACTGCCAATGAAATCAGTCCACTTATTTTTTTCTTTTAAACTGACTCATCTGAAGGGTGAAAGTGTCCTAGGCTTTAACCACTCACAGAGAAATAAAACACCACACCAAACTGTTTGTGTTGTGTTTGTTGATGTTGGTGAATTTGACAGCGTCTTCAGGATGGTGCCGTCTAGTGTTTGAAGTTACGAGGTGAACTCATGGTGTATGTGTGGAAGCAAAAAACATCAGGGTATAGTAAGGAGGCTTTTTTTTCAGCCTCATGTATGGCAGTGTAATTGTGTGTTTTTTAATGAACAGACCAGAGTAGTTACACTTAGTAATGTTTGTTCACTAAAAAGGAAAAGGGGTGTTAAACCATTATGTTCTTTGATGAATGGCTTGTACACTGAAGAATAAATTGAACAAACTGGCATAGAGCTCAGTGAACATGAAATCAGCTATTAGAAGAAAGCTTGTGAACAAATTCTGAGCCTGATATGCATCTTTTGATTAATGTCCTATTAATCATCCATAGTGGCTACCTTGGCTAAGTCGTGCTGTAATCATTCATGGTTGCTTACAGGAACACTAGCAGGGACTATAGAGCTTCAATAACTGAATATTATTACTGATTTCTCCCTAACTCTTGCTGTGAACAATTACTGTTTTCACTATGTTTCTGCCTCCCTTTATTAGAAAGAATACAATGCAGAATGAAAAGAGAGTTCCTCAAAGACCAGTAAAATTCTCCCAGGGTTTTCTTAATGATATTCTGTTCTAAATGGGCAAACTATTGTAATGCAGAGTTCTCACCAGGAATAATAGTAACGTAATCACAATGAAGCTTTCTTTTTATGGATTGTAGTCAAACAGACAAAATGTATAGTCATATTAAAGAACACGGAATTTTTGTAGAATTATTACTTAAAATGCTTGAAATTATTTTGACTCTTTGTATTACAGTATTTTCAGTTAATGCACTTAACAGCAACAGCAATTAAGACTCCAGACTGTTAATTTGGATAAATTTGACATTGGAAGAAACCTTGACTCTTGAAAGGCATAATGCCCACACCTCTCTCTTTTAAGACCAAATGTTTTAAATTCCTATGGCTCTTTTGAACTCTGGTAGTTCAGTGTATTTTTTTTTTAATCAATGAATATTCTTTTTCTTTTTTTTTTTTTTCCTTCATGATTGGAAGTTATGGGCAAATATTTACAGGAGGATCTCTTATTCCTGTGTGTGAAGATTTAGTTCCACACCATTTATTTCTTAAGTGTAACACAAAGAATGCTTTTGCACTACCCACAAAATAGGTCCTTAGATGGCAGTGTAATTTCCTCCTAAGTCACTGTGGTCTGGGAAATACGATGAAGTAATGAAGTGATGACAGGTATTAACATGCATAATGGGCTTAATAGACATTTAATGTTGTTTAACTGGAAGAAGAAGAAGTGCTTTCCCATTGGAATATTTCTACATTGGAAGTCATTGATCACCAATTTCAGAGGGGAAAGGTTAATCCATCAGTTTCTGTAACCAAACGGCACTGATGGAAATTCTTTAGGTGACATTCTGGATGAACTGAGCTTTCCATCTTTGCAAACAAATGAGTGATATGACAAGCATGGTGTTCAGAACACATTTAACCAATTGATTTTCTCTCCTCTTGTAATAAGATCTAGAGACATATGAAAGAGCGTAGCATGAGCCAAGATTAAAGGAACTGCTTCATACACAAGAACATAGGGGAACTGCATTATCAATAAAAGTACTATAAAGCATGTAGGCACCCATTCTTTTTCTTTATATAAAGTTTGTTATTGCAATAAATAGCTGTTATTGAACTGCCTGCCTTTTATTTCAGTTTTTCTGAATTTTATTTCGGTCAGCTTTCTGTGGTTTCCTGGTAGTGGTTAGGAAAAAATGTTACGTTTTGTTATGGTATCATTTTTGTACTCACTAGTAAATCCAGGACAACTCTGGATTTAAAATCAGGATTTATCATCCTTTGGGGCATGAACAAGGATATGAGGGGGAGGGGAAAGTCTGGCTTCAAGTAGTTTAAAGATATTAAATATATTTAAAGGTTTAATCTGTATGGTTCCTTACTGTAATGATCCTCATCTTTTTCCTCCCTCTTCCCTCCTTTTTCTCCCAAATTCAGCCCTGCTCTGAGTTTCACATACCCTCCTACACCAGTATCCCTCCAGCAAATGCATCAGCAAATTATAAGTCGTCAGCAAACCCTAGGTTCAGCCTTTGGACACAGCCCTCCACTCATCCATCCTGCTCCAACTTTTCCTACCCAGAGACCCATCCCCGGCATCCCCAGTGTCCTGAACCCTGTCCAGGTCAGCTCTGGACCTTCTGAGTCCACACAGGTGAGAGGCAACAAAAGAAACCTTTACACCCCATTAATTTAAAAATTAAATAAATGGCATTGTCTCAATGGCAATTAATCACCACTGTCACTGAGACCCTTCGATAACAGTTTTCTTGTAGCTCTAGCATTTGCAGTCACTTCATTATGAATCACAGGAGTGTTGGTGCAGTTCCTGATTGGTAGTGTGCTTTTTAGTCCTCATAAATATGCCAGTGTGCTGCAGCAGCTTCTCCTTCCAAACTGCCTCTCCTCGATCTTACATAAGAACTTAGTAGAGGTGGGGAGTAAGAAAAGGGGCAAAACACATCAGAAGACCAATGTTTTAAAGATTAGCAGCTTCACCTTCAAATTAGGCTGACCGTAGGATACACAGGGTCACATTCTGCCCTCCTTGTAGAGCTGTGAGTAACTTGAAGGGAGTAATTCTGTGAGCAAGAGAGTAACTCAAAGATAGTGAAGAGGTCTGGAGGTTTTTCCTCTGGTTTGTGCAAAATTGGACTTACTGAGTTTGAATTAATCATTTCAGTAAGGTGTATTCTCAAAAGCTGGGGATGAGCAGCAGTGAATCAGGCCCCTAATGTGGGGTTTATCACAGTGTGTGATTTGCCTGTTATTAACTAGTGCTGTTTGTTCCTAGATGACCTGGGATAGGCTATTTATCAGTCTGGAAGCTGTTTATCTCCTGTCTAGCTTTTACAAATGTAGAGGAAGAACATACTGCTGTAGAAAACGTATTGATTTTTTGTGGGGTCCCTGCAAGTTCAGATATCTCTAAAAGATCTCTGGATTCCTTCAAGATCCATTTGCAGGTGTAGATAAGGGTGTTCAGTTGAGCATAACAAGAGAAAAACAAGATTCTGGCCTGTTTATGTCAGCTATTTTGCTATTAACTTGTGAGAATCCAGGACTTCATCTAGGATTTTTTGGCTGAGTCTCACACTAGTGTTCGGTTTTTCTTCCTATCCACACTATAACAGGAAACATAGTGAAGGACCTGAGATCTTGTTTGCAGGTATTAAATGCAAAACGTTTCCTTCAAGTGTGAAAAAATAAATGTTTCTCTTGTGTTTATTTGAGTATGCCTTTATTTTGCCTTTCCAAAGTTGTCATTATGTGGAAAATCAAGTTCTTCCTACCTCTCACTGCTCTGACAAAACCAGGACTGGTTTGTAGCAAGCAATTTTATCAAATGCTTCCCTTCCCACTCCCTCCCTGCTCTGCTACAAGGTTGAGCAATGCAGCTCTTCCATGAGTTAATGCTATATAATTGAAGAACAATGTAGTTGTATATCCAATATAATTAACAGTGCAGCTTCTCCATACAAAGTTGCTGCGCAGATGCTGCATGTTTTTGTTTGGAGCCACATATTTATCACAGTCTAATTTTGTCTTCTTCTGGGGGGAAAAACAACCCCCACCTGCCTACAGCAGAATAAGCCCACAAGTGAATCTGCAGTGAGCAGCACAGGAGATCCCATGCACAACAAGCGCTCCAAGATAAAGCCTGACGAGGACCTCCCCAGCCCGGGAGCAGGAAGCATGCAGGTATGGCACCAGGTCCCAGGCACAAGCCTTCCCTCTTGTTGCTGGAGGGAAAATGTCCCTTGCCTGTGGCACAGGAGTTTTCAGGTGCCTTGCGCTTTGTGTACTGAACACACGGGCAGCCTCCGCTTGCAGCAGCCGGGGCTAAATGGGAACAGCTCCTGGGGTGCAGGGTCAGTGGCAGGATGAGGGCAGAGAGGAAGGAGGCTGATGGAGAGGCACCTCTGACCAGTCAGAGCATTCTCAACCCTCTGTTTGCCATGGAAAAATGAACAAGAGGCATTCAGGTTTTTATTAAGGACATGTCTTCTGTTCAGCAAAAATACTTAAGGCCATCTTTACTTTTACTGGGTCTTAGCACTGTATTGCACTGAGGCCCCAGTGTCAGACTCCACTCTCGTTTGCTGTACTTTCTATACCAGTTAATGCCACTGGTTGTAGTAGAGTGAGTCTTGATTTACAGTGACTCAGAGATGAGAATCAGAGCCTCAGTCTTGTGAGTGAATCCATGAAAACAAAGCAGAGGTCTGCCTAAATCCTTCAACAGGTTTGAAATGGAAAAATAGCAGGAGTGCATAATCTGAACCAAATGTTTACACTAACATCTGACTCTTACCCTCAGCAAATAACAAGCTGGGGAGAATGAGGCACCCTATGAACTGGATGTGGGAAATCTAACCCCAAAATTAAATACTTTGTTCCCCTGCTCATCTATTTCATGCACATGTTATGGGCAAGAATAGACTAACAAGTTGCTCAAAAATTACCAGTCTGCTCTTGGAAAGGTTTTGGCATGCAAACCTGTTACTGTTTTAACAATGGAAACACACTGGATTACTGGTGATCCAATTTGTGTCCAACCCTAGTACTAAAATCAAATTCCAATTAATTCAACTATATTGAATAGTGCCTTTCACATTAGGGGTGCCACTGAATCATGAAAGCCAGGTGCACAAATAACAAGCTGTTTAAATAAAGTGTGAGGAAAGACAGGCCATTATGATTTATTTTTAATTGAAATGTAAAGGGAATTTTTTTAGACATTCTCTGCATTGAGTACTTCTGGGAAAGAAAAGTTTATTTTACATGTATAGTTTGCAAATGGCTTCTGGCTTATCAGGCCTATTTTGGGCTTCTGTATTTTGTAGAATGGAGTAGCATAGTGAAGTGAGAGTAAAATAATCCTCTCTCCCCTGCCTCTTCCACACACACACACCCATCATATTTCTTTTAATGCTGAAGTAATTCACTTTTCTTCCTTCTCGGTTTCAGAATTTCCTCTCTCTTCTTCTCACCCCTGTTTTTTTCCTCTCTCCAGGAACAGCCAGAAGGAATGACCCTGGTAAAAGAGGAAGGGGACAAAGATGAAAGCAAGCAGGAGCCTGAAGTGGTCTATGAGACAAACTGCCACTGGGAAGGCTGTTCCCGGGAGTTTGACACGCAGGAACAGCTAGTGCATGTAAGTTAATGGTATTCAGGAACTAGGTTTTAAAACTACATGACCTTTTTCATGGGGGTCAGGTTCTCTGACCCTGTGCTGAGTCAAGTTTCTTAGCTAACAGAGCTGCAAACTGGAGAGGGGTTTATGAGTTTCTGAGAATAAAGAAAACTCGAAGCCACAGTGCTTGACCTGTTCAGTCAGCTAAAGCTTAGTGTAAAATTCAATAAAGTCTTCAACAGAGATTGTAATGGCTCTGATCCTGTAAGCCAGCAAATGCTATTTTGAGTTAGAGACTTTGATAGTTATTGAGTAATAGTAAGCTGGACATGAATGATTATTAACCTTTAGCCAAGTTTGATTTTTTTCTCCCCAAAGGAGCTGTAACAGTAGAAATGGGTAAGGGGAATTTTTTCCCTTCCCTAGGGGAGGTTTTGCTATCAATTTACTTTTGCATATAAACTGAAAGGGGTTATTTGGCTAAATACATGGGGACTGAGTTACTTTAGTTGTTTTAGCAAAAGCAGACTGTATAACCTTTTCTGTGCTACACAAAGTATTATCTCCCTTGTTTTTTATTCCTCTCTGCCACCTCTCCAGAATAAACAATTTGTACTGTTTTGTAGTATTGTAAACTAGAAAATGAGCAATAAAAATCCAGAATACAACCTGACAAGTGCAATCCCCCCACAATTCTAACCTCCTTAACTAGCAGCACCTCTCTTATTTACTGGCATCATAGAACATATTGAATACTCTGAAAAAAGAAATTAATTCCTAGTACAGAATAGAGAGGAACATCTTCAGCAAATGAGCAGTGTGACAGAATTGTATTTAGCTTAAAAACCTGTTTAATACTTTACTGAAGATCACGCAAAAGCTATTGCAAAATGTGGCTAGTACTACTGAAATAGCGAGTTGAAAAATCTACTTTTTCACCCAAAATAGATAAAGACAAACCCACCATATATTTCCAAACACTATGCAAAGTCATAAACTTATCTTGCAAAGCTGACTTTAGTAAAGTAATGTCAGCTTTCACTTGCTGGAGTGTGAGAACCTCTTGGTGTTGCAATTATTCATCAAGATGTATTTTCAGGTTCTTGTTATTTCTAGGTAGAAGGAGCAGCAGTAACAACAATAATGATAAACGAAAGACTATCAAAAACTAAAATAATGTCCAAAATGTGACGTTTTTCCAAGAATTCTTTGGAGACATATTGCACACATAATTCCCTAGCATCTTAATAGGCCAAAATGAAATGTGAGGAGAAACTGTTTTAGTGTCGCAGTACTTTTTTGGGAAGAAATGCCATACAAATGGCTGCTGCAAGTGGTTTGGCACATTTAAATTAAAAGATCAAATGTTGGTCTTTGAATTGATTCTGTGCAAAGAGACCAATTGACATTATCTGGGGCTCTGCATAGGCACAGTCTTTATATCTGCTAGTAATTGTAAGGCTGAAGCTTTATGATGCCTGGCAAACCCTTCAGTATTCAGAAACAATCCCAGTGATGATGATAAATAATAGACACAAAAATATATGAAATACAAGAGAAATTCAGAATAAAGGTACCCTTGGCAATGAAAAAAAGAAAAAGGATTTCTTGATGTTTCAGGTATAAAATTTAATGGAAACCCACTGAGCATGTTAGCTAATAGCTCACATTTTGTGTTTTAAAGTGAATTATATTGACAGGGTGGTAGTTTAGTTGTTCTGGAGTTTTTTAAAATTAATTTGTTGGTTTTGGTGGGATTTTTATAGCAAATCTGCCTTCATTATTATGGTCAACAGCAAGACTGAAAAAAGTGTATTTCTTATGCTTCTGAACAATGGCAACATCCGAAACAGGTTTCGCTACACACAGAAAAGGAATATAAAAAGTTTTTCTATGACACAGGGAGTTCTTTTTGGCAGGGCTCAGGATTCAGGTGTGTTATGATGGTGTTTAGGATTACGAGGTACAAGACTTGACTCCATACCCTGAAGACAATAAACTCATCACGGCAACCATCACATTTAAGTAGCACAAATCATGCTGTAAGAGTCAGCGGGATTCAGTGATGGGGCCATGGTTTGTGATTTCTTTTGCTGCTCTGGCAGAGCCCTGCTGTGGGGACTCGAGCGAGTTATTTCTGTCCAGAATTTCTAAGGGCTTTAGACATCTAACTCTGTTTGAAAGCCTGGCCGCTCACCCCAGTCTGCCTTTTGCACATTTTGTCTGCCCTTGATTGCCTCAGCCCTCTGACGTACATCTGCAGCAACTAGGGAAATGAAGTCTGGTCTCAGTAGGGCTTCACGGGAGGGCAGCCCTGGTTCTGCTTAGGTGTGTCACTCTGGCAGAAAGTGTTCCATCCCTGAGCATTAGGTCCTTGAAAATCTCAGTTGAAAAAGTGGTGTGGCTCATGTATGCCTCCTATCCAAATACTGTGGGCAAATCCGAGTAGATACAAATTGCTGTAGCTGCGCTTGAATCGGTGTCAGCACAGTTCTGAGTGCTGCGTGTGTGGCATGTGCACGTGTGTGCCCGAAGCAGGCACAGGCAGCGTGTGTCTCTGGGCTGTGCCCATGCTTGGCTCAGCAGCACTGACACTGTGGTACCAGCTGGAGGCCTCGCCAAGCCCAAAGCCTCCCGGTGCCAGATGCTGCTCAAACACTGGCGAAGGGATGCACCTGACACGGGCACGAGGTCTTTCAACCTGCAGCTCTGGGGCTATGTACATCAGGCTGTTCGTGCTGTCTGGAGCTACCTGAGCCTTCTTGTGTGCAGGTAGGACTGGAGATAAGTTCATGCTGTTAATCTTCAGATCTGGCAGCAGAGTTCTGCCACCATGTCTCTCCTGGCTGCAGGTGCTGCTGCTCTCCTGGTGATCCCCAACCCACTGGCAATCTCAGCAGAGCCTGAGCTGCTCCAGCTGAGCTTGAAGAGCTTGAAGGTTTGGAAGTGAGATGCTGGACAGGATGTCAAAAGTATAGATAACCATCCTGTTTTGTTGATTCTGCTGTGGGGTAGTAATCACCAAGACAGGGGCAACTGGCATAGATAAAGGCAGTAAAGGCTTAAATTGCCCTAGCAAGACTCATCCAGATAATATCTGCCATCTTTCTCTACGGTTATAACCATGCATAATAGTAAGAGATCAGACCCAGAATGTCCAGTGGCACAGGACAGACTGTTATCCAAGCCTTGCTTCCCAATGCACTGAAATTTTAGAGGAGCTGCAGTATTATGGGAAGAGATGGAAGTATGTTTCTAGTTGTTTGTTTTGTTTCCTGAAGGGTTAGGTAACTCTACATGAATTCCAGTCACGCCAGGTTGAGCAGAACTTTGAAAAGCTTGTCCACAATACACAGTGCACACAGTTCATGGTATAGATGTCATTTCTCCCACTATGTATAGGGTGTATACACAGGCATATATGCAAGTGTTTTGAAAAGGGTAAATAGGAGTTTGTGTATATTCTGGTCTTTCTGTCACATAAGGATAGCTTTGTCATCTTTTGGGGAATTATGAGATGTGATTTGCTTTGAAATCAACTGTAAGTGAATCAGCATTACAAGGTGATGTGTTATATAGCATGTATGAAGTGGTAAATGCAAACAAAATCTGTGTCTAAATATGTGGTATAGCTTTAGAGCAGAAAATGCAATGTTGTGCACAATAGTCAGCATTTGCTTTCATTTTTCTGCATTTCTGTAGCAAAGTCGTGCAGTTATTAGTGTAAAATGTGGCTGCCAGTGCAAGTGTTCTTAGGTCCCAATGTTTCCTGACTAAATTTATGAAGAGAACCTGTGCTGCTGTGAATAAATAACTGAAAAGCTACCTGAAAGAATCATTATTGACTCACCCAGAACAGTCTGACACTGATTTTGGCATGGGTGCTCTTATTTTCAAGTGATATGTGCCACTTAGAATTCATCACGGTTAAATTTTCATGATGCATACACCAAAAGGCAAGGTGTTAAACCATCAGACGCTCTGCCTTATTTATAACACCTATCCATCGTTCCTCTCCCCCCTCCTCTCTTACAGTTAATAGAAAGATTCATGATTCTTCATGGTTGTCTATCTAGCGTCTGACAGTACTGACTGCACTGCTAAAGCAAGTCACTATCTATAATTGATATCCTTCTATGGAATAGGGTACTGGCTGCAATTGAAGGGTTTTGCTGAAAGCTCTTAAATCCTGACAAGTTCTGCCCTTGTTCTGGTTGTCGCTGAGCTGCACTGCTGAGATCCCAGGGTTATTTGAAGTTAATGCAAAAGGGGTGCGTGTGTTGCACATTAGCAAGACACAAAGTTGGCGAGCTACGTTAGGGCTGCCACTGCATTCACCCGCCAGGTAGTCTTATTTACAGTGCATTGCACTCCTGAAAAGGCTGGCTACATTACTGTTTGAAATGTGTGTTATAGGTTTCTTTCTTCCCCTTTTTTCTTCTCCTCAAAAAATTAAAAAAAGATCTTATTTATTTTAAAGCCTCAGTTTGCTGCTGGGGTCTTTATCATTCAGCTGTTTAATTAATTTCTCTGCCCAGCAAGATATTATAATTGGGCTTAGCTGAGCTCAAGTTTGTTTTAAATATGTGAGCGCCTAGAAGCTAATAAGATATTGTATATATTTATAAATCTGCTTTTTGTTGCAGTTTGTCCTTTTTTTCCCCCAGAAATCAGTTTAAGAATAAAATATTGCAAAAGGGTTAGACGCTAAAGATAAAAGTTTGTTTAAGAAAATTATCCTTCAAGGAAATGACTGAATTTATTTTTAAATATTAATACAATGGCAATCAGAAAAACGCAGCGCTGCCTATTTCTCATCCCGCTTGCTGCGTAGCCTTGATGATAATTATTTTTTATTCAAAAACATGCTTGAAGAACTGTAGAGCTATTTTTTTGTTAGTGTTTTCTCCTTAATTGTACAGCAATAAAATTCTCCCATTGCTGTTACATTTGATTAGATGAGATCAAAAAGCCCTAAACTGACAGCAATGGCTTGCATTCAGGATTCCATTTGCTGAGGTCTTCCTGCCTGTTTGCAAAGCCCTGGTGACTGGAGCACTGCCCCGGCAATCCCTGGGGATTGTACTGCTCCATGTGGCTCCCTTCTTGCACCAGAGGGCGGCTTCTTTTGTTTTTCAGGTACCCACGAGTTCCCAAGGCATTGCAGTGCACTGAGGGTACCCAATTACATGCAATTCTGAAACTGGGGTTTCTTAATATTCTTGCTCTCTGTTCCTAGAGAAAAAAGTGGGTTCAACCCTGACCAACAGAATTTGGCCAGCAGTCCATGCAGACCTACATAAACCCCAAACTGTGCCCACAGCCAGCCTCTGCTCAGGTTTTACAGGATCTATGAGGAGCCTTAATCAATCCTGTGCATCTCAAAACATTTAAGATCATCAGGAGTGGGGAACACACCACTGTGGAGGATTAGCCCTCTTTACAGTGGCTGATTTTGGATGCCCAGAAATAAGGACACTCAAAAGTCAATAGATTTGGAAGTCTCATGTCCTCTGCTACCATGCTGTCTTTAGCATATGGCTTCTTCCTCAGTTCCTCTCCTGCAGGAGAGCTGTAGGTAAGGACTGGAGGGAGGTTCACTGCTCTTCTCTAAACAAAGATCCAACTGCAGTAGGAGGATAAACCAGATTAAAGCAGTTCCCCTGAGTATCAGCTACAGTGCAGCAGACCTGTTAGTGACCCTGAGAGTTGCACATTGCCCACCACTAGCAAGAGGAGACACTGCCCTGTGAGCAAAGAGCCCCAAGCTGCCAAAGCCAAGCGGGTGCTGGGTGCCGCTGTGTAAGTAGGTATCTGCACTATGGAGGCAATTGCACACATCTGGCCCGACAAACGGATTATCCTTCATGCATTAATGGTTTCTTTTCTCTGGGTCCTGGAGGTGTGCAAACTGCTCGTGGTGCAGGTGAAGTCCCAGCTTTGTGAAGCAAGTCCCTTACAATCCCAAAGGGGTGTAATCACACATCCCAGTTTGCATGCTTCTCAAAATATGTTCAGGGATTTATTTAATTTTTAATTCTTCTTTGCAGAGGCAATTTTCAGTGCACTTTCATTATAGTTTTATTTGGCTCTAGCACAGTAACACAGAGAAGCCTCAGCCCATTCGCAGGCTCATTGTGCATGGCAATGACAGCTACTGCCCTGAAAGGTTCAGGAATGTTTCCTTTAAATTGAAAAGAGTAAGGACTAGATAAGAACATGAAATCCATTATAGTAATCTTTTTTTTTTTCCTGACTAAAGGAGAATGTTTTACGTACAACAGCAAAGGGGGTTTTACGTACAACAGCAGAGGGGGTTTTATTCTGTTTCGTCTTGTTTTAGTTTTTACTCCCTGAGGTCTGGACCCTAGCTCATACTTGGAGAAGCAGTGCTGTGGACAAAAGAAATCAGTTCTTCAAGCAAGACAAGCCCAAGGCTTGGGCTGAAAGTTGGGACAACTTAGAGAAGGCAGGGAGTTGTTTCAGTGGCAAGCAAATGCCATGGGAAGGCTTTTTTCAGTTTGTCCATCCCCTCAATGTATTTGATCTTTGTAGCTGTGAGGATACAAGGTAAATGAAGAAGAAAGAGAGAAAAGAAGAAGAGATTATAACAAATAATCATAAGAAACATCTGTACAAAAGTTTTTAGATTTTGAAATTTCTTCCTCATTACCTGTTTAAAGGCTGAGTTCTAATTAAGACACCACCTTACTGTGCTGGATTATAAACTACTGAACCCATCCTTTTGAACTGTGCCAGAATCGTTGAATTGTTTATAGGCCAGCAATTCATTAGATGGCATAGCAAAGCTGGTAAGCAGATCTGTGCCCTTGAGAGCATGTTCATTCTCTCTTGGTTTCTGTCTGGGTACCTAACACAGGCTTGTTTAAATTAAGCAAGTCTTTAACCCCCCATCAAAGGTATCCATGTAAGTGCTGTTGGGTTTTAAGGTTAAGTAACCACAGATGGACCTCACTGCTGTTCTGGAGCCTCAGTAGCCCCCAGGCTCTGACACAGCCCCTGCTTGTGCTTCTCAGCACATCCTTGTTCTGCGTCAGTCACCGTGATGCCCTTGCCTCCCAGCAGTGTTAGAAGTCATCGATGCTGCCTTGTGAAGAGATCATACTCACTCTGGGCTTGACCCAAAGGCCAGCTGTGCTTTGGCTCAGGTCCTCTTAAGCACTCCGCTACCCAAGTGCATCAGCAGTCTCCCTGCCTAGAGTCTGGCTTTTGATGAATCACAGAGGAGAAGGGGGAAAAAAATAACGTGGGGATTTCTTTTTTGATAGAGAAAGGTTTACAACAAAATAAATCCACCCTAATCTGTGAAGTATTAAGAGGGGATTTAGAGAGAGAAATGTAATCATTTTTTAATTTTAATTCCTCTGTAATTAGCATTTCTTTCACAGCATTAGGAAAACTTGTTGTTAGTCTGCTGCTGCTATGCCTTCTGTTCGTATGAGTTGCCAAAGTCATTGTCTTTGAATTGGTATCCCTGAAAGGGCTTGCTAAACTATGACATGTCCTTTAAATAACACTTCTTTTCCACTGTTGTAGGTAGGGATGAGCAGTGCTCCCCTTGTGCTGTGGCAAGTTACTTTACCCACTCTACCCGTAATAAGTGGGCACTTGGGTGGAAAGGGCTGTGCAGGGTTTGACTTTGGTCTGTGCTTTTAATCACACAGAACTATTCAGGTAGTTTGTGGATATACATACTTACTTGAGAGTAAGTATGCTTGAGAGTTCAGCTGGTGAACTCTTCCAAGTTACTGATATTTTATAGGTGACTTCCAGTTTTGGGGGAGAAATGTAGGATAAAATGCTGCCAGCCCTGCTCCCAGGGGAGCTCATGCTGACTGAGTGACAAATGCATAGGCAAGAGTAAAGCTGCAAACTGAGTTGACGGTTCAGCTCCTGACTCTTGTTGGCATATCATGGAGAAGAGAGAAAAGGAAAGTCCCTGCCTGCCTTAGTTTTGCTGCCTCAGAGCTGCAAAGAGGGCTGGGCTTGTGCATGGGCTTCAGGTACCTTTCAGTCCTGACTGAAGGGCCAGGACAAAGCAGATTCACCTGGACAGAGCTGTTCTTTCTGTGCAGCTTTTTCATGCCTTGCTACTGTTAAGTGATTTGATGTTACATAGCCTGTGTTATTAGGGTGAGCCATTTGGAAGATCCATCTTGGTGTGTTTGGTGTGGTATGTCTCTGCACTGCTTTTGTCACCCATATTCTACCTAAAAATCTACCCATAGTAAACACAATCCTGGGAAGAATAGAAATCTGTGAGTGCCGGCTCAGCTGCATGTGGAAGTGCTTTTTCTGAGACACAAGTGGCAGATCAGCATGTACAAATGAAGGCAGAGACAGGCAAGTTAAATACAGGCATGAGTGAAGTTTCTGCATTTGGTTTTGAGAGGGCTGGGCTGCATGGATTCATTTTTGCAGTCTCTATTGTTTGTGTAACCTCTTAATAGAAAGAAAAAAGAAGAGCAGATGAGCCTTTTATCATGGGGAAACAAATCTAGTGTTTTCCCATGCTTAAATTTTAGTGTGAGCATGACTTTCCTTCAAGGTGTCGAGTACCTAATCTATGAAATGAATGGGTGGTGGTTTTGTCAGGAGTGGGTCCTCTGGTGGCTTGCACTGTAGGTATGAGGTCTGCATATACCATTCTTATGTGTATCGCAGGGCTGAGATGCTGCAGTTCTTCGTGAGATAAAGTAGTCAAGCTGAAAATGAAACAAAGCTCCAACTGTATCCCTCCTTGTGTTTAGCAGAGATAAACTAGAGTGGAGTCTCAGTGCTGCTCCGTTTGGCTTCTGGCAGCAGCTTTAATTGGTAAAATGCAGATTTTTTTTTTGATCAAGAGAGGATTATTCTTGTTATCAGTCTGGAGCATCTTATTTCAAGATGAAAAGGCTTCGCTGAATTACAGATGCCAACATTTTTACAAAGCACTTTGGCGATTGACATCTCAAAGAGAAAGTATGATTTATTAGCCTGTAATGGCTAACACTCAGCACTGGGCTAGGTCCCACTGATTTGTGAAATTGCTTAATATGAATTGCCTTTTTGTGCAATTCAAGCCCCAGGTTTTTCAAATAAACTTAGAATATAAAGTGTATGAAACATTACATACCTGAAAAGGGAGAAGGGTAATGGGACTGTGTAGCTAAAAAGAAAACAAAAGCAAAAGGAAGAAAGGGATAAAGAAAGAGAGAGAGAGAAAGAAAGAAAAAGAGAAAGAAAAGAGACAGAAAAAAAAAAAAGAAAGACCTGTTTCTAAATCCATCTTGGTGGTGCTTTTTTACAGTAGTTTGGTTGAAATGTTGGCAGGGTAAAGATTAATAACAAGCCTTGTCGCTATCAGTACTTGCTTGTCGATTCTCTGTAACAGGGCTGTCTGTTCAGCATGGAAATTATTGATTAAATAAAAATTGCTATTAGATTGTGATGTGATCCATAATCACAAACAATGGTGGACATTCTTCTTTCAGATCCCAAGCCATGCATCAAGTTTTTCCTTGCAGCAATTTATATTGTGCTGACACTCGCACCCATTAGGCTTTTATCCTCTCCTACATGTGCCAAGAAAGCACGAAAAGAAAGAACAGCAGCAGCACAGCAGCAAGTAGGCACTCACTAAATTTTCAGAAAGAAGCACAGTACAGCTAAGTCTGTCCTTTGCTTCTGGTTAGCACCTTACCTCAGCAGTGATTCCTGCCAGACAGGGGCAACACACCTTGAATGCATCCAGGGAGGTCCAGTATAGTTTGCAGGGGGGAGGGTTGTGGTGTATTATTTTAGGATTCTGTAGCATGAAGGACAAGTGTCTTTTCCTTACTTATTTAGCTCTGATGCTTCCTAATTTGAGGATTGGAGCACATCACTTAGAACTGCATTACTTTAGGCTGAATTAATTAAAAAGATAATATCTCGCTTTTCACAGCACATGTGAGCATGGTACCAACTTTGTTTCGCCTATGAAAGCCTTTGTCTAAAACTAAAGGAAACTTAGTGAAAAAAAATTTTTGAGAGTTTGGCTACTTATAGGAGCTTCTCTGTCCCTTTGTTTCAGAATACCTTAAACAACATATGAACGGCAGAAATGATCAAGCCCACCTGGCCTGGCTGCCAGGGAGAGGTATTCCTATAGCTCTGGTCTGTTCATTGCAGAGTATTTTGCCAGTTACCAGCATCAGGCAGGATTACCTCAAGAGTTCTGTACTTCTGTACAAGAGCTGAGAGTAGAGAATCTTAATACATTGTGGATATGCAGTGATTTTGTTGTTTTTGTTAGAGTAAGTTTTCATAAAGTGAAGTGAAGGCTTTATCTTTTAAACTATTATCAGTGCTAATTATCAAACAATGTGTTGTACAATTTCTCTATCTCACTACCATTGGGGTAGTGTTTACATTTCTTTATTGTGCCTATATTATTTGTAATATTGCCTCAGATAACCAAGAAAACCCTGCCATTCGCCACATTATACTCGGCTTTAAAGAGTATTTAACAGTGAGCTTAGCTTACTTCATTATGCAGGGCAAGTACGAAGTTTTCAGGCTTGGCCACTGTCATTTAAATCAAGAGACCACTTCATTTTGCAAAGTCGGAGCATGTGCCTTGCACGCCTCCCTCCAGTGCAGCCACTCTCTCTGCATGGATCAGAGCCAAGGGATTACCAGCCAGGAAACTAATTGCAAAGGGGATTCTGACACTTACGGTGAGTAAAAAAAGCCTGAACAAAGAAGTGTGTTTTATAGGACATTCTGAAGGCACCAGGCTCCAGTTCTGATAAGTTTTTGGATGAGGAAGAGTTACAGAGATACAGGACTGCCCTCTGGTTTGCTGCTGCAGATTTCTGTGGTTGACTGCCAGCACAAGTCTGTCACATTCAGATAGTGCCACAGTGGTATATAGGAGAAGATAGGAATCTTTGAGATAAACCAGACTATTTAGGATTGATTTTTAGTTACCAAAAGCCCTTGTAAGTTCACTGGAAGTCAATTAAAGTTAGTGTGTGGAATGCAGGGACAGAAAAAAATTGGCCTTGTCTCTTTTCTAAGTGTGTTAGGTGATACTCCCATGTTCTACTAAAAAGTCCTGCACAGTTTTCATTGCAACAGCTCAAACATACATCTTTAGATACAACACAGGACTGTTTATGGCATGTATGAGAGGATAGGAAAATGTTATCCCATGGCAAAAAAAGATGAAAGAAGGTAACGCTGCTGCCGCTGCCTGAAATATCAAGTGTGATTAACTTCTAAAATGGGACAGAGACCTTTGCTAGCCCTGAATTTGCTAGGACGTGACAGGGATGACCAAGCCTAGCATTGATGCAGAAGGGAAATTCTAAGTGGATGTCTGGTAAAAAAAACCTAGGGAGGGTCTTAGAACAGCAATAAACTGCTGCATGTGCTGAAGCTTGTTAGACATGTTTCTTGGAGGTGTTAGGAGGAAGAGCCCAAATTACTTCCTCCAGTCCAGTTGTGTTGTCGTGATTTTAACACACTGCTGCTTCTGTCAGATACTGAGGCTGGATTAATTCTATCAGGATCTCCTCTGTGATGAAATATATGTTAAAACATTTATTGCCTAGTAAAGGTTTTGGCATTGCTTATCACTGCCAGAATTTTTCTTTGTAGTTTCTGTGAAAAGTGTTCTGTGTTTTTAAGTCACTATATTCCCAGTTTTTGTAGGGGTTTTTAGTGCCTTTCATTGCTAAACGTGGATCAGGCATTATCTCTAATCTGAACTGCAGCTTTCATAGTTTATGTATAAGGAGACACTAAGTGCATTTATTGAAAAAAAAAGCTGTAATTCAATAGTCTCTTTCTGCAGACAAAGCATTGGTATTTTTATCATATGAACAATTTGTATGTGTCCATGTGGTAAGCATAAGGGCTCTCTTTACAAAAAATTAGAAAGATTTACTGATTGATTTACACAGGAAGATCCTGCTGAGGAATATATTTTCTTTCATTTTAAGTGGATCAGTGTTAGCTGTGCTGTAATTATTAATAAAGTACTAAAAGTAGAAGAAAGTGCATGGTTTTACAAAATCTGGTCTAAGGTTAAACTAAAGGAGGTGCTTGTTTTTCAGCAAGTCCTGCCTATGTGCTTCGTGTTAGTGCCCATAATGCACCCTGAAAAGCAGATCCCATTGAAATATCTGACTTTTACCTTGCTCTTTATCCCCTTTAGGAACAAAGGATTTTCAGTAAAAGAGGCAGTGGTTTAACTTTGTCATAAGGGATCAAATCTTTTGCTAATCTTTCTGCATAGATAGATGACCCATTGTACTACTCCTGGAGTTTGGAAGAATTCAAAATCTTGTTAAAGTGGTACTTTTTAGCTTTTCCTTATTTTCTCTTGCTATAGCCTTTAATAGGTTTTTAAGCTGGTTCATGGGATTAAGCAGTTTGCTAATAAAAAATCGTATAAAGTTGCTGTAATATACAGTTACATTTTAACTCAAAGAGCCTGTTGATTCTAAACTGGTTCCAGTGTATTTCCAAACCCATGCACTGAAAGGCAGTGTAAATTTTGACAGATTTTTGTCATTACAGCCTTACAATTTTTATAAAACAGCTCTGTCTTTATACATTCATTTGGTGCACCAGTTGTTGAGATATGTTGCTGGGTACTTTTTTCTTCCATTTTTTTTTTCTTCTCTAGGTATCTTTACTCTTGAGCTTTTATTTCTTGGCTCCACCGCTCTGGTCTGTGCTGTGGAATGTAAAGATTAGGAATCTCTTCCAATTTTATTTTCTTGTGAACATGCCCTATGTTAAAGGAGAATATTATTACTTTTAGCATGGTTTGAACCCACAGCTCAATAACTAACTATAAGAGTTGCTAAAGCCCCACTCCTGCAGAGAGCTCAGTGTGTTTGGACCCAATCGAATTTAATGGGCTCCAGGCTGCCATAAGAGCTCGTGTCAGCAGAGCAGTTCACAGAACCAGGATCTGTGCATCTTGGCCAGGAGCAATGGCTGGAATTTATCAAAGCCAAACAATATGGGGGGAGAACAGTTAATTTTGGGTTTAATATATACAGCAGGTCTGATTTCCATTGAAGTCAGATGAGTTATGGTGGCAGGAAGGAGTCTTCTGCAGAAATGTGGGAAAACATCCAAAGTATTTAGTTCTGCCTTGTGTGTGCTGGTGTGCTTCTGTCAAAAGCAGGAACGGTATTTTCATTCTTCATACTATTTGCAAATAAGATGAAATACCTTATTGTAATGCCTCTTTATGATTACTTCCTTCTCATGTGTGCAGACAGGAGTCCTCTGTGGTCTGTCTTTGCCAGTGAGAAAAATCCAGAAATAGAATATATGCTTTTAAGTGTGTTACACTAACATCTGTAGCAGTGCTAAGTGTTGAGGTGTTCAAGTTTTTCAATTTTTTTTAAGGTAAGTCCTGTATGTTTTTGTTAAAGATTGTACACAGCTGTACGTGAGTTCAGATTTGTAAAGAAGAGTAAGTCATTGCTCGCCTTGGGTACTGCCTGAGAGGGAGATTTTTAACATGGTTTTCCTGGAAATTCTCCAGCAGTTGCACGTAAAATCAATTTTTATCCTTAAATGCAAAGATCATGAAGCAGAAAATTTTGAAGTTGAGCCTCAGGTGGTTTTCTCTCCTTACATATTCAGCCACTCCTAGAAGGTATCAGACAGAACATTTTCTAGGCAACATTCACTGGCAGTCTTAGAACCAGTGAAGGGCAGATGTTTGGCCAGTTTTTACTCTCTTCCCCATCCAACTGTAGGAAAACCTCTCCTCTATTTGTGCACTACAAATTTGTGAGAAAGGAATGTCTAATGAATTTGAGGGGAACGTCAAGCTCTTTGCAATGTGAATTTCCTCTCATGAGCTTATGACTTGAACAGGCATTGCACCTCCTTGCAATCATGCTGTAGAGTTGTTACCTGAAGGCACGAGTCCTTCCTGCAGCTCAAGCTGTAGAATTTCTCCCTGTAGCCACCTCTCAGAAAGCCTGTGGGGAGAGCTTGGGTGCATGTGTGATGGAGAAGAATGAGAGAAAAGCAGGCAGAACAGGCTGAAGACCATCAGTGCAGGGCTAGGGTATAGGATTTGGGAGAAGACATCTTCATTTGCTATTGCACTGTAAAGACCGACATCACAGTTTCATCATGTAGTCAGCAGTGGGTCTTAAACCCTTCAGCAAATGGCCTTTGTCAACTTTCTTCTTCCAGCCCTGGTCTTTCGAGCCAAGTTTGAATTCTCTGTCACTGGTACACACTTCACCTGTCTTTTTTCTCCCTCTGCTTTTCTCCTTGCTACTCTGTCTTTGGTCTCTTGGTTTATACTTCAGGCACCAAATTACCCTATATTTTTCTCATATGACCTTTACATAGAAGTCAGGTGAAATGTAGGTGTAATTGGGGGACCTAAATGTGAAGAGCATTAAAAAAAAAAATTAGAAGTGAGCCTAACACATATATATAAGATTATTTTTGTAAAAGTGAATTCTGTGCATTGGTGAAGTCTTGGTGAAGTTGAAAGTCGTAATGGAGTTCTACTTGTGATGTTGCCTTTTAAGAAAGAAAAACCCTACAGCAAAAGGCTATTGTGGAGTTAGCACAGCAGTTCAGATGCTCAGAGCAGCTCTCAGCCTGTGTGTTCAAACACACACAGTTTACACCAAGAAAGATCCTGGAGCAAGTGGAAGTTGGAGGAGAGTTTGCCAGCACCCATGCAGTGGTGTGGAGCGTGTAACATAGCCTGGAGGAGCTGTGCAGGGAGTGCTGCGGTGGAGGCAGCTGGGAGGGCAGCTGGGAGAGCTGGGAAGCACTGCAGACAGCAGGCAGGTAGGAGGAGGTGGTTGGGAGAAACACCAGGGGTGCTCAGCTTGTGGCTGGCCCCTTGTACTCTTCTAGGAGCACTGCAGGGGCACTTCTGCCGTACAGGCTCCTTCATCCCAGTGCCCCAAGAACTTGTCATCCTCATGTAACCCTTTTGCTTCAGCAGTTCTCAGGAGACTAGGGCTCCTCCTTTAAGAGCACAGATTTAACCAAAACATCCCTGTTTAAGAACAATTGACTTAAGCATTTGGATTGTGGTTTCCACTATCAGTTCCTTCTCTGCTGTAGCCTCCTCACAAAAATGCAATTAGCCTGTCCTTGGGCAGGTCACAGATTGGGCAGGTGGTTGAAGAGAGAAGTGGAGCTTTTTCTTTTTGTGACATTGCTAAAATGGGGAAGCTCTGATACCTTGCTTGAACTAAGGCAAATGTGATACAGAGCATCACTGCTGGAGGAGATGGTAAAGCCCAGTTATCATGACAGCATGCATTGAAAAATTACTTCTGTACAGTTGGAAAAAAAAAAGTAAAGAAAGCTGGAATTCCTGTACCATACAAGCTTCTCCTATTAGCATCCCAGCTAGTAATACAAGAATGCAAGTTTCAAGAAAAACAAGGCACTTGATTTTTCACAGAGTTATGGAAGAGAACATCAGAGAAGAAACAAAGCTGAGAGTCATCAAAGCACTTTTCCTACCACTGTAAAACTGGAATGATTAATGTCCACAACATTTATGTTGATGTCCTCGCAGAATCTCATTTATAAGATCTTCAGGTCTAGCAAATACAGTTGCAATTTCTGCCCGTTGCTTTATAGCTGCATGCTCTGACACAGGAAATCAAGGGAGAGCTGTAAAACATTGCCCTTGATGGAGCTGCATTTTGCTGCTAACAGACTTAACTGTACTGTATATGTGAATATATGTATATTAAATGAAACAAGAACAAGATGTGATCTTATTGGGAAAGAATCCCCGCAATATCCCATAAGTTCCATTCACTCCACAGAATATCCCAGCGCCTACCAAGAAGCTGTCCAAAACCTGGAAACAGATACAGGCTGAGGGAGTTGGTTCCCAGCCTGATGAGCAAGCTGTGTTTGCCCTGTTGGTATTCTATCACATCCATACTGGATAACTAGTATATCAGAGATTAAAAGAAGGTCATGCTGTATTATGAACCACTGTCTTTATTTTTAGGATTAGATAACTTTTCTCTTTTTTTCCTCCCACTGATTCTCTTTATGTCCTAAGGGCAGATCCTGTCTCTTGGGTCAGGAATGTAATAAGGCAAGTTTTCCCCTCTCCAGGATATTGTGTCTGTCTCACTGTGTTTAAATTGCCACAGAAAGCTCTTCTGAGCAAAATACAGTATTTTCTTTGTACAAGAGCCAATGATTGATGTATCCGTGGGGACTTCTCTGTCTTTAGCACTTAAACATACAAGTTGGATATGTTTAACCTATTGATAGGCAACGAAGGATTTACTGCAAGAGAACAAAAGGAGAAGCAGAGACAAAATACCTTTCTTTTTTTAGCTGGGGGATTTAGAAATTTTATTGCTGTTGTTAGGGCAGAGAGATGAAAAAAAAATAACCAGACCTATATTTTGAGCTGAAAGAGGGAGGTGAAAAGCAAACAGTCCTGGAGAGCTGTGTCCTTTGAATTAGCATATTCCTGTTTATAAGTAGTACAGTTTCACATTTAGAGAAAAAGACTTCTCCAGTCCCATACGTAAAAAGTCATTTGATTCACCATGGCTTGGTTAAACAGCATTTGAGGCAAAAAGATGATTCCTGCTCAGGCATACAGTAAATTCCACAAAATGCAAAAGTTCATTAGTTATTATTAGTTTGATTGCTCTTGGCCTTGTGCATTCCTTTCTTCTGAACTTGTATGCCCCATGAAACAGGGACAGTGTCTGTCCATGTGTTGCACTGAACCCCAGAGCTTTACTAAATTTTTAAATATGACTGTAAACCCAGCTGGTTTTACAGCAGCTGTGCTGATCCAAGAAAGCTGTTGACCCCAACTGTGAATTGCAACATCTCTGAGGTTCCCTTCAGTCTACCATTTATTTGGGAATGCTCCCTTGGACACTGGAGTCTTCCTTTCTTACTGTTCCCATCCTCTCTTCCAGACACTGGTTTCCATGCTGCCCTTCTCCTGTGCCTGTCATTCCTGTCCTTCTACATACACAGGCTATCTCAAGTTATAAATCATCATAATTTTTCAGTTGATTTAGGCTTCTAATTTTGATCCCTCCCTTTCTTCATTGACTTGCTATTGCCAGTTCTCAAGGGACAGAAATGGGTATCCAGGACAGCACAGTTATAAATGAGCTTCAAGCATGAATTCAGTTGGAGTGCTGACTGGAGTCTCTTTTTATTCTTATAATTAAGTATTAACAGTCATGGACACAGTGTTCAAATGTTAAGTTTGTAAAATAGGTAGGTTACATTTCCCATTTTCCACATGCTTCACTCCTTTTTGAAATAACCATTTTTAACTGAAACTTTCTTTATGTAACGACTTTTTTTCTTGATGAGTAAAACATTTTTAGTCACACTGGAGTTACTAATATTTGCAGTATATATATAATTGTGCATGCTTTTATCCTAGTTTTGGCTGGGATAGAGTTAATTTTCTTCCTAGTAGCCGGTACATTCTATGTTTTGGATTCAGTATGAGGATAAGCTTGATAACATACAGATGTTTTAGTAGTTGCTGAGCAGTGCCTACTCTAAGTCAAGGACTTTTCAGTTTCCCATGCTCTGCCAGGGAGCAGGTGCAGAAGAAGCTGGGAGGGTACACAGCTGGGAGCAGCTGACCCAGATTGACCAAAGGGATACTCCATACCACAGAACATTGTGCTTAGGATATAAACTGGGGGAAGTTGGCTGGGATGCACTGATTGCTGCTGGGCATCAGTGAGCAGGTGGTGACCAAGGGTATTGTGCATCACTTGTTTCTGTTGGCTATTATTCATGTCCCTGTTCTTATCCCCCTTTTCATCATTATCATTATTAGTTCTATTATAGTTTTTATTTTGGATTTTAAACTGTTCTTATCTCAACCCATGGATTTTACCTTTTTTCAATTCACCCCATCCTGCTGGCAGGGGCTGGTGGGAATGAACATGGTAGGTAGTTGCTGGCTAGTGTTAAACCCCTACAACTGTTAAAAAGTCACATTCCTCTCATATGTAACCCAAAAATATCTGATTATGAAATGTGGCATGCCACCAGTCTTCATTTAGGTTTACAATCATGACCATATCTAGGGGGAGCAAGGGCCTTTGTTTGTTAATAGTGGAAAATGTTGAAAATTAAGTGTAGAGATTGAGTGACAAGATCAAATACTGTGAGGTGAGGAGTGCAGTGCACAGACAGACTTTTTAGTGTATTCATTATACACAGAGGAAATTGCCATGCAGTGCTTTTAAGGTCCAGCTGATCTTAACTGTGTGTATTCCATTTCAGCAAAGGTGTCAAGATTGTGGAGGCACTGACCTTCTTTGGGCCAGATCAGCAAATTGTATAAATTCTCATGTTGCTAATCAGCGTTAGCAGAGATCTGTCACAACAGCATTTCTTAAATCTTCCATAAAGTATGAAAGACAGCTGCAAAACTCTAATAGAATAACAATAAATGCATCCAAAGGAAAGGAAGCAGCATTGGAGATAGTTATCTGAGCTTCTCCACAGGCATGTACCTATGTGGAAGTGCAGAGTTCTTCATGTATAGCTATAGCTTCGAATTGGCTTTAGGAACTGCAACCAGCTTAAGCATTTATGCCACCATAAGGGCTTAAAGCAGCTTAAGTGCTTCTTCCGTCTCAGGAACTAAAAATGGTTTAAGTACTTATGCCACCCTAAGGACACGGGTCAAAAGTGTACTCTCAACTTGAGCAGCAGGGAGGAGACACTGGTCTCTTGGGGCTGTTTAGCGTGGTTATGCCTGCAAATGATCTTCAGTAAGGAAAGGACAGAGGGATCTGTACCTATTTGCCATCAGATAAGAGGAAATTAAAATGCATGCATTGTTCTAACAGAGAGTCACAGAGGTTAGAGAGACACTCGATTGCAGTGATTGGAATGTGTCCGAGAAGTCTGCTGGAGATTTTACTCCATGGAGATGCATTTTTTTTCCTCCTCACAATGAGTTTTCTCTTGTCACAGGAGATTTCCTGGCTCACCAGGACCTCCTTTATATCCTGACTTTTTTATGATGCTTTTGTCTGTTCATCTTGCTGTGGATCATGGAGTCAACCTTTATCAAGATGTTAATGAGACGGTAGGGAGGCCTGTCTGATGTCATCTCTCAGTTGCCTGACTACCTAAAATGGTAACAAGGAGCAGTGATGAGTCGCATATTGCATCCCTGGGGAGCAGGCAAGCTTGGGGACATGCTTAAATTCTGCCCTGTCACTATTCTGAACACTGATTCTCTTTTTGCAGTCACTTGGCTATCTCAGGAAGCTGTGTAGGTCAAGAACCTCAGAAGTATGCACACCACTTATGTACAAGTGACTACTTTTAGTAGGAATCAGAGATCTAAATACTTCTATGAATGTGGCCTTTAGATTTCCTGGGCCTTAAGTCTCTGCCTCTACTGTGGCCCTCTAGAAGATACTCTTTTCTGAGGTTTGTTGTTAGGAGAGGTACATTCACAAGCTATGAGGTACTCAGAGGCTTTGGTAATAGTTTCAAGTCTAAAGTGAAGGAGAGATCTATACTTACATCTAAGTGGTGACAGGGAAGTTTGAATTCTGTTACACCAAGTCTGGTGAGCTCTGGTGTACTTCACATTATTCTGGTCAAGAAGGTTGAAGTTGTACTAGAGCAGTTGAAGAGGCTGAGAGAGCCACTGATGAACTAATACAGTCCTCAAAGTGGCAATGGGGAACCTGGGAACAAAATGACAAATGGGACTCAAGGACTTCCCCACCTCAAGCCAAAGCAGGTTAAGGGGGGAATGAGCACTTGGTCATTGTAGAGAGGACCCGAAGGAACTAGTTTATTTAATCCAGCAAACGAAGACAGAGAGGAGAGTGCTGTCTGCCAGTTAGTTAGGGTGGGGAAGAGAGAGAACTAAACACTCTGCAGGGAAGCAGAGCTGTTTAAGCTAAAGGATATTGTTGGCACGAGAACAAATGAATATAAATTGGCTGTGAATAAATCGAAACTAGAAATTAGTTGCTAACCCACAGAAGAGTGAGTTCCTAGAAGCGCCTTGCACTGGGAGCAGAGGGAGCTGATCACCAACGTACTTAGAAGATGAAGCTCTGTTCGTGGCCAGGATTATGTGCAGTGAGGCTTTCCATAGCGAGGGGATGGGCCTGATGACCAGGAACCTGTTTCTAACTGTATGTGGGCTTAGAGACAAATCTACATTCCCTACGCAAAACACAGAAATAAAAGTGTTCCCTGCAGGACTTGCAGGTCAGGGACAGCTAATCCGCTTCCAAACCAGCTTCAGAGCTATCCAGCCTGCACATTTCCCCTCTGCAGCCTGTGGGCTCCACAGCTCTCTTGTGCAGCTGTGGGATGAGCTGTGTTCAGCAGCTGTTCCACTGCCATGCCTCTTCACCTTTTACACTTTGTCCCCTATGCATGAAATGCAGCAGCTCTGCTGGTTTGAGGGACTTTTTGTGGCAGTACAGTACAGAGGGAGATTTGTGCTAGAAGATGGTTTAAACGCTCCTTCTACTTGATGTCAGTGGCGAGATCTAGTGAGAAGTTATTTCGCACCTGCTTTTTAATTTTTTAAACTACAGGGAAATAACTGTGAGAAGATAAAAGTCTGAAATTGTCATTGTATAACTGAAACTAAATCTAATTTTGGCAATGGTGATACGCCTTCCACTCTGCCACTAACTTACCACATTATACAAATACAGTATGGTCTCTTCGCAGTTTTCTCCTCCACTCCAGGGTAGTATGTCTAGGTTAGAAAACAGAAACGTTAGACTCTCCCAGAGTATTCTGCTCTTGCCACCAAATAACACTTCGTTTTCAGATGCAATCTCAGTTGCAGTGACGTTCTTTTTCTGATGTTCCTAACTTTTTCCACTGGTATGGAGAGGCTTTTCCTCCTGCTGTTTGACTTCTGTGAGAGCACCTTTGGCCTTTGTTTATGTATTGAATAGCTCATGGGTACCATGCAGTCAGCTAGGACGTGAGTAGATTCTTTCTTTTAAAAACCCTTGTGGAGAAGGGAAATGGAACACTAAGATTATTGCAGATTCTACCTCCAGTGTCACCTCACCTCATCTGCTACAATATGAAGTAACACATGTGGTGGGTATGGATTATATGAGGACATGCGTGATTTAGGGAATTCCCTTTTTCAGTAGTATTTCTTACCATGTAAGCATTTACGCTTCCAGGATACTGTGGATTGAGTTTCCCATTACCTCTGGTTTTTGAGCTTGCCCAGTAGAGATGACAGGCAAACTTCAGCCTTGATTTCAATTAATCTGGTGGGGTTTTATGCGCTGGAATTTAAATCCATCTCAGAGCTTCCTCCTTCAAAGGTAGGTCATTCTGAGACCAAAATCAGTATTTAGGTCAACTCCCTCTGTTTGTTTTAGGATATTTTGGAACTGGATGATGATAACAACATTTTTTAAAGAAAAGAAAATAAGCCAGGACAAATAGAGGTTTGGTAATGAGCATTGAAGTAGCATGAAAGTGACTGGTATTCTGCAAATGACCCCTGTTTAGCAGCTTTTTGGAACTGTGTGCAACGGGAGATAGCTTGTAGAATTCCAGCTTTTAATGGGGGCTTTTTTTTTAGGTCAGAAATTCTTAATAATACAGAGCTGGTGCTTCAGAGCCTTATGCTGGCAAACCCGACACTAGGGAGTAATATCATTGGCTTTCATGTGCCTATTTACTGTAATAAGGATTACAGACATAACTAAAACTTGCAGGTTTGGGCCCACAAAATTAAAAGAAAAGCCTTTTCACACCCTGAAACTGCATCAAAATTCAATTTCACCAGGAAAAAAAAATCCTTCTGATCTAGTCCCTGGAATGTGACATTTCATGGGTGTAATAAGGTTACAAACAGATTATAAATTGAAACCCTATAAATCCTTATTGTACTGTACCAAAGCTTCTGCTTTGCATAATACTCTTATTCCTGACTGTTCTTTGTTTTACAAGCTCAAAACTGTTCATTTCCTCTTATAATAGAGACCAGGGAGCCAAAAACACCATGTAAAATCCAAAGGTAATTATCTGAGTCAAAGAACCTGAATGCCAGAGTTCACAAACTTCTGAACTTTTTAAAATGGTGTTGTTTGTACAGTGAGACCTCCCTCTTCTTTAAACATGTCACAAAAATTGCACATTCTTTCTGCCAAATGATAATGGTAAAAAATCCCAGTGTAGATTTAGTTCTACACTGTATTTGTGTACTCCTGCCTATATGTCCATAGCAGATAACTGATGAGTTTTCACATCATAACTTGAGCAAGTGAGGGTGTTTGAATCTCAGGATTTCAAACATTTTGAATCTCCTTACCTGAGAGCACTGCTGGTGCTGATTCTATGTCTAGCAAGTGTCTTTCTCCAAACCAGCCTTTCAGTATTTGGACATGTTTGTACGTCTGCTGAAATATCACCCCTCTGTGAAAAGCAATTAAGCAGCTCACCTGTGAACCAAATAAATTACCCAGATTAGCCAATCACAGGCTCATTTCTTCCAGGCTTTCCCTAAAGGTGAGCATCCTCAGAGGGACTGAATGAGAATGAGGTGGATTTGCAGGTGAGCTCTCAGGGGCCACTAGGAGCATCAGAGCAATGAGGGAAAACAGCACAAAGAGGGGTTTGATTGTAGGAAGATCAGAGAGTCTAGGAAAGGATTGATAGGATAAGAGAGCAGGGCAAATGTGCATGGAGGGCCACAGTTGTGAGAGACCAGAGGATGATCACAAGATATTTGACAAGTAAGCCAGTGATGGAGAGAGGCAAATGATCAAGTCACCACTCTCAGCAAGCTTTGTCAGCTGCTGCAGTGAGCCTGGACTGGGGAGGGAATACGGAAAGGACTTTTAGGCCCATGAGAAAGGTCAGTTTTAGAGGATGCTCATGCTGTTAAAGGCTAGAGGTCTGGAGCGCAGGGAGCAAGCTCATTTGCGGGGACAAAGAGAAAAAACTGTCCTATGGAGATTTTCTCTGAAAGAGCCTCCATGGTGCCTGAGTGTCCACACAGCAGGAGGTAAAAGGAGGTGCTGTTGTGAAGTGATTGATCCAGCCTTGAGGTTTTTGTATCAAATGGAAAGCCTGTGACACATACTCAAGTTTCATCCCCCTCGTGGCTGTGTAGGTTTAACCACATAACGCACAGTCTGTAAAGTTTACAGTGAGATTTGGCCATTGATTACTTGAATGCATTGAATTTTGTCCTGTTACTTCTTTCTCTTTCAAGAAAGAGCACACATTACCCTCATTGTACCCTTTTGATGCCATTTCACAGCGCAGGACATGTGTATGCTTGTGGCACAGGTGGGTGTATTTTGAATGGCTACAGACCTGCACCAGAAACATAAACTCTTGCAGATTACAAGTTGTATGTTGCCCAGCACCTCTGCTCTGTTCATGCATCCCGTGCCCCATAACAACTTTTAAGAAATGGCAATAAAGTTTCATAAAAAGAGCTGTCATCTTTTATAGGCAATGGATGTCTGTTTTCCATGGTGCATAATTTTGAACACACGTGATTTTATGTGGCTTTCTGATTGATTCCAAGACTTTTGAAAAGATTGGGATTATCTTCTTTATGTTCCAGTATGAATGACTGAGTTTCTGTACGGCTGGCATTTTCTGTGGGCCCATTCTGGAACAGATACAGATTTCATCCCTGTGCTGTGATCAAATAAAAACGGGAAAGATTTTTGGTGGTACCTTAGTGGGAATAATGTCATTCGCTGAGTAATGCAGCCATCTAGTGGCACAATGACGGAAGTACGGCAGTGTGGAATGGTTTCTCCAAGAGAGTCTGGGAGGATGAGTCAGGTAGCTCCTATTGGAAAAAAACTTCTTAAGTCCATATATAGTTTTCTTTTCTGTTGTTTTCTAAAGCTGTGCAAAAAAATTCAAACAGTTAAACCTTTAAAAAAAATCAAACCAATTTTGAGGCTGGCCCTGCTTCACCTGCCTGTTTCCACTCAAATACAGAGAGAATTAAATCCATTTTTAAATGCTTTTCTGCACTAGATCTTAGTGAAAGAAACAGAGCAAGCTACTTTTGTGGAAGAGTACAAGGTACACAGCCCTGTCCTGCTTCTGGATACATTCACATGGTTGACACTGACCACAGCAAGACGTGCCTGCGAGTCAGCAGGTCTGGGGCAGCTATCACTCCCACACACGTTCAGACAGAGCCAGACTTGTCAATGGCAAAAAGTGGCTTGATTTATGCTCCAGTGTTCAGAGTTTCTTTTCACAGTGTGTAGGGGTTTATTTTCCCTGTCATGACCTGTACATTTACTGAACCAAATACATTTACTGAAAGAAAATATGGGTAACAGGGAGTGAGTTAAAATTTGGGGTGGAAACTTGGTTTAGCAGTTCTGTTGATTTTTCAGGTTGGAGGATATGTTTGTAAAGGCCTGATTTTGTAAACCTTGTTTATGTTGAGCAGCACTTAAGTAACACTTCCCTGCTCTGCAAAAGCAGTATCCAGTGTGAATCACACAAGTGGAGCCATGCATGAGATTATCCAAGATCCATTTATCAATTCGTATCCTTGAGGCCTGATCCTAAGCCAATTGATCTCAGTAGAAACAAATTAATGGGCCGTAGTGGACTTCCAGTAGGATCTATAATTTGAACCCTGTGGTCACTTGGGAGTGCAGATGATCTTATTCTTTCACTACCACAAGGACCCGGTTCACACCTGAATCTCTGGTGCTCTTCCAATGCAAAATTACAATAAGGCTGCAGCTGATGTTGTATTTCTGTTAAGCTGTAATCTCTGTTCTACCCCTGAACAGCACATCAACAATGACCACATACACGGTGAGAAGAAAGAGTTTGTGTGCCGATGGCTGGACTGTTCCCGGGAGCAGAAACCTTTCAAAGCCCAATATATGCTTGTGGTCCATATGAGGAGACATACAGGGGAAAAGCCACACAAATGCACTGTGAGTACAGGGGCCTGAGCTCCAGGCTTGTACAGGGAAGCTGGGGCTGTGCAGAGAACAAACAGAGCAGGACAAGCGCTGCATTCCCTGAGCTCTTGTCTGTCAGATGCTTGTGGAGAAGAGACTGCCATGTCTGCTTCATTATCCAGCACAACCAGATCACAAAAGCCTTAGGAGAGGGATTCCCTGGATGATTTGACCCACTTCCTCAAGCTGAAAGTACAAAGAAGCCCCAAAAGGCATTATTAAACAGGGCTCAGTTTGCTTAATTATTTAAAAGCACTTTCTCTTACAGAGCTGGATATTACTTCTGGCCACCAGCCTCCTGATGGCTTTGCAATGGATTTTGGTCTTAGTTGAAGGACACAAATACTGTGCTCTCCTGTAAGAGAAGGTTTACATATTGGTGAAAGCATTTTAACTTGAGCTGTGGTGGAGTTTGCCTGGTAAAATTAAAACCCTCCAAATCAAAACTACATTGGACAAGGTTATGAAGGCTTGGGAAATTTCTAAGCTTTTATAAGTCCACGTTTACTGTTTCCTGAAAGTCCAAAGATTAAAACTAAACCAGTCTTACTTCTTGTCTGCAGTTTGAAGGTTGTACAAAGGCCTACTCCAGACTAGAAAACTTGAAAACGCACTTGAGATCTCACACTGGAGAGAAACCGTATGTGTGCGAACATGAAGGCTGCAACAAAGCTTTCTCCAATGCATCTGACAGGGCCAAGCACCAAAACAGGACTCATTCCAATGAGGTAAGTAAGCACAGCTTCAAAAGATTAATATATTTCATTGTTGAACAGACTCACAGTGTGGTCATAGCAATGTATTACAGAGGACAGGCACAGCAACCTCAGCAACCTGAAAGGAATGTAAGTTCTGGATGGCTCTTGGCAGCACAGTATGTCATACAGACCTGGCATTTTATTATGTGTAGGAGAGTTTTGAATGAGGGAGTCTAACAGAAACACATGCAGTAACGAGGGACAGATCCTGTTTTCCCTGTAGAGCTGGGATCAGTTTTCCCTCTGGAGCAGGAAGGGCCTGGAGCCATCCCCATACCTGTGTTGGCACCAGGCATCTGCTGGGATGCAGCTTCCCCAGCATACTTTGGGGTACTGCAGACAGCCACAGTCTCCACATCTGAAATCATGGGTTGCCTTTTAAGTTCTGAGTTATGCCTTTTCCTTCTTCTCTGGCCTCTTTCAGTCTTTCTTTTCCATCCTGAACAGACCTCACGGACTAGGGATGCAGTAGAGGAAATATGACCTTTCTCAAGGAAACCAGCTGTGGCAGTCACAGCTGTTTCCCAAACTCCCAGTGTAACATCTCATTATTACTGTTTCCTGTTACTGCTGCCTCCTTTTTCAGGAATCACACCACCTTCTTGCATTGTCCATGTTTTATTGCCCCATTTCAAGTTGCACAGTCACCATCTCAATCTCACATCTCAGGTCCACTCTCTCCTCCTTGACATGTCCCTATACTCCTTCACCTCTAGCCTAAACCTGGAAGGGCGGGACATACCATAGCACCATAGCAGCTGTATCTGTTTCCACACAGCTTGTATCTTTCTCTGGCTGTCTGTCAGGTCTGTTGCAGGCACTCACTAGGGCTGGCAGATCTCCAGGGAGCATTCATCTTCTTCCAGTCCCTGGTCCCTGCAGCATCTCTTCAGTCACAAGGGAAGCAGAGGGCATTGCACATCTCTGAGTTTCCTCATCCCTGCTCTGTGTGTTTTCAGTAGCCCAACTAATAATGGCACTGAAGCCCTGCAGTGATTTTGTGAATGGTCACCAAGATAGAAGGAAGTTCACCAAGTCTTGCCAATAGCTGCCTGAGCTTTCTTTTTTCATTCACTGTCTGAACCAATCTTTATGTTGCCTAGCTGATGAGTTAGACCTTCTCATACTTAATGATGTGACCTGCCCCTGTGTTAAAATCAGAATTTTGTGTCTAACAGTAAGTCAACCAGAGAAATCTTATGCTGCACGTCATTTCTTGTAGGTGCAGCCACAGGGGCAAATGAAACATTTCCTTCACCATTACTTCACACCCAAACAGGCTAATCTTCTAGGGCAAGGTATGCTGGAGTGATGTGAATACCATGAAAAGTACAGACCAAATTCACCACTTGCTTGCAGTGCCATTTTGGTTTAAAGTAGGTAACCTACAGAGAGCTTTAAAAGCAGCTGACATATCTTGATGAAGATATGCCTTACTCATGCAGAAGAGAGCTAAGTGACTTGTACTTCCACAGCAACTTAAGAAAGCCTGCCTCAGTAACTCAACATCATGTTTAAATTTCTCATTTTTGCTCATGTTCAAGTAAATGGGAGGTTTTTTCCACTGATGCCAGTGGAAGCAGGCTCAGGCTTTAGACAGCTATGAAGAAGCTGTATTTGTCAAAGGCTCCACAGTGCCATGTGTAAGCAGACAGAGAAACCCCTCTGAGAAACTCTGCATGAGGGTCTCTTTCTATTTTTTGAAGGCTAGTATAAAAAAACCCTTTAAAATAGTAGTTTCTTGGAAACAATTCAGTAATAAAAGTGAGTGAACAATACTTTGCTTCCTGAGGCAATTAAAGGATTTAGGAAGTGCTCGACTCTTCTTTCTAATCCCCTCATAATATGAGAACAAAGGCTTTGTTAAATTATAAGACAGTGAATTTACTTTATTCTGCATTGCTTAGTGAACTATAGAAATTCACAGATAAAGTGCTTTCTAAAAAAATGAGTGATGAGTTATGCTAGTAGCAGTAATAGTACTAGTGCATATATTGCTGCAACATGAAAGTGCTCATGGCACTGTATCTTATGCTTTGACATCATACTGGTGATCTGAAGTAGCCAGAAAAAAAATGCTTCCTCAGTTAATTCTGCATGAACAAGTGGCCCACCATCTTTTGAAGGGGGTTGTTTGCCTCTCAGTGTCAAGTAGTAGGTACTAGGCCTACTGGAAACACTATCAAACTGGGCAAGGGGCAGGATTGAAAATTAGACCAGTCTTCATAAATTGCCACAGCTGTGTTAACTCTTCTGCTAAGATAAGTGAAAGCTGTGCCAGTTGGTACCATGAGAGACTGCCCCCTCAGTCAACTATGCAGCATTAATTGCTACCTTCTGAACCAAGGGGAACTAATGGGCTTGACTAGGTGCAGTCACAATTTGATAGGACAAGGGGTAATGGCTTTAAACTGGAAGAGGGTAGATTTAGATTAGTTATGAGGAAGAAATTATTTACTGTGAGGGTAGTGAGGCACTGGCAGAGGTTGCCCAGAGAAGCTGTGGATGCCCAATCCCTGGAAGTATTCAAGGCCAGGTTTGAATGTAGCTTTGAGCAACCTGGTCTGGTGGAAGGTGTCCCTGCCCATGTTGGGAGGGGAGTGGATAATTAGATAATCTTTAAGGTACCTTCCAGCCCAAACCATTCTGTGATTCAGTTGCTGTAGAGACCATAAATCAGGTAACAAATTCACTGTGAAAGGTATAACTGTGACACCAGCTGTGCTCCAAGGAGTTCTTCAGGAGTTCCACACGGAATTAAATCTAATTAAGTGTTTTTTGTGTCTTGTCAGAAACCATATGTTTGCAAGATACCAGGCTGCACAAAGCGCTACACAGACCCCAGCTCTCTCCGGAAACATGTGAAGACCGTGCATGGCCCAGAGGCACACGTCACCAAGAAGCAGCGGGGAGATATCCACCCAAGGCCTCCGCCACCAAGAGACCCAGGCAGCCACTCTCAGACCCGGTCACCAGGCCATCAGACTCAGGGTGCGATTGGTGAGCAGAAGGACCTCAGCAACACTACCTCAAAGCGTGAAGAATGCCTCCAAGTGAAAGCGGTCAAGTCAGAAAAACCAATGGTATGCAATACACCGTGCCATTCCCTTTGTCCTTTTTCTTCCTGCAACCAATTAATAATCCCTTTATGAAGTGCTCAAGTCTGTAAACTCTAGCTCACAAGGTTTGGTTTTGTGAGGTTTTCTTCGATGTTTACATTGTAAAATGTTTTTAAAGCTTAAGAAATAGGAAATAAAAAGATTACATCTAGTCTGTGCAATATAGAATAAGTGCAGTGCTGGCAACTGTCACAATAATTGTTTGTCTTATAAAGCTCCATCTTCTGGAATAAGCATAGTATAAGAAAATCAGAGTTTTCATTTTTAAAAAAACATTTTTTCCACTCTTCTGTTTCCAGAAGAAAGATGGTGAATCTGAATCTTGCAGGCTGAAAGCCAGCATAAGAAAAAAACCAAACCAAACCACAACTAGTCCAAATGACTAAAATGATGATATTGATGAGGATCATTTTTGAAGAACCTGGGGAAGCAATCAGATTTTAGGGCCTTAAGGCTTTTGGGTCATGGATCAAACTGAAGCAGGATGAATTGGCTCTCTTAAACAGCAGATGGGCATCTTTTAATAATATATCATCTCTGTTGTGATGTGACCTCTTACGTTTATCTGATACTTACTCAAGTTTACCTAATCCAAGCTTAACTAAACCAAGTTGAGTTAAGAGTCTGCAGGTCTTTTCTCTGATTTACCATAACGTATTGCATTAAACTGTTGAAAGGACTGTATTCCATTTTTTGAGATGCTATCTTAAATACATAAGTCCTTTCATTTGCCTGAATTTCATGTGCCATCTGCCCTCTTCACAAGAGTTAAGTCAAAGGCAGTCACTCCATCCTCTTCCCCATCTGGGCCTATGATTCATCTGTATCCAGCCCTTGGGGACTACAAATATGAGCCCTCCAAATTCTGCTCATACTGTTAATCATGCTGCAATTCAAAGTGATTACTCACTGAAATATGAGTTACTGCTATGTTGTGCCTAAGGCTTATGCTCAAACTGTTCAGTATTAATCCTGAATTCAAAAACTTCCAAGGGCTGAGGTAAACTCCTGTTGAAGTCTAAAGGAGGTCCTCTGCCATCTTTGATGATAACTACCTTAGTTTACAAAGGAACAAAACCTCTTTTGCTTTGCTAGGTAAATGTGTAGCATTATTAAGGCATGTTGAACACAGTTTTAACATGAAAATTTGTGGAAGAGGGATACTAATGCCTATAGCTTACATAGTATTAAATATTTCTCACTGAAAATTATATTTTAAAAATAATTCTGTGTTTCTTGCTTTTCGTTGCATGTATGAATTAAGATATATTTTCTGGTTTTCAACTAATCCGATGTCTTTTCTGTCTAATGCTCTTAAATGTCTTATTCTAACTTCCTAAGGACAGTGGGTAATAAGGTGAGGGCATTTTAACTTTTCTGCTGTTTTTCTTATTGCAACATTATTTATGTTTTTGTTTTAGTCTTCTGCCTGTTGTTCAATGATTCCTTTATTTAGTAATATGCAATCCATCAAGCGCATTCCCAGTTGTAATGCGTTGTGAGCATTTTGCAACACTTGACATGTGAAAAATCTGGCTTATATTGGTGAAACATCTTCAGAAATGTCTTTGTACTTTCCCCTCTAGATGAGACATCCTTTTTTTTTTTTTTCTGTATTGCACATCTAGAAATATATGTTCTGCATAATACAGTTCTTATTTCTGTACCCTACCTCAGTGTGCTCTTGACATGTGCTACAAGAACAGTCTTCTGATCACTATTACTCTTCTTCCATACAGCATGGAGCTATTGTCCAGAAGCACAAACTTACTTCTGTATAATAACTGTTATTTCTATTCTTGTCACCAAATCTGCTATGGCCAGGATTTGGAAATGAACTTGCTCAGTGTGGCCTCATAAATTCTAAGTATCATCATTCAAGTTAGAAATAATAAAATAGTTATTGCATCTCAAATGGACTCCTTAGGGGCATATGAAACTACAGTAGTGCCATGAATCTGTGTCTTCATTCATTGATGTTTAAAGTGAGAGTTGTCCCTGCCACTTCAGAAATTCTAGACAGCATTTTTCAGTAAAATATACATAAAGATCACAGAGTGGCAGAAAAAAACCAAAACCAAAAAAACAAACCACATCAGAAACGCTAAAAGTTAAATACTTACATGAAACTGTTCTTGGAAGCAAAATAATACTGCATGCCTCACTGATTTGTGATCACACTGATAGAACCTTACAGTGAGATATTAAGTCTAGAGACTTCTGTCTGTCTTCCTCTGTTTCATCTGTCAGTTTGTCAATTTTGCCATTCTTTTGCAAGCACTTTATAAAAGGTCTGAAAAGTAAATCAAGCCTGTGTTTCCCCACAGCAAAAGTTCTGCTAGAGCAGCAGGGAACACTCTCTTTTAAGAAAGGAGATGCTATTGTGGCATGTTTATATCCTTGCAGATTAGCAGCCTGTATTGTCTACTTAAATGCTTGCACTTAAAATCTTAAATTCAAATGAAACAAAGGATTTGATTTAGTAGATCATCACCTTCTTGATTCAGGGCAGAGGTGGTATAAGTTAGGTATAAGAGGAGGTATAAGTTAGACCTGAGTGCTGCTAGGGTCATGGGATGCTGATAATGTGATACAGTATTTTTTGCACTGATGCTTTGTTCCTGTTTTATTACATGCCAGCATTTCAGGCCAACCACTGCTTGTAACAATGAGCCTTGAGCCTGGAAAATGCTTACATTTTTAGCCACAAGTCTAATTAAAAAAACCCAAATTCCAATGCTGTTGGAGTCTTGTTTGTTTGTTTGTTTGTTTGTTTGTTTGTTTGTTTGTTTGTTTGTTTGCAAGCCTAGCAGTGTAAACTAATACCTTGTAACATGGCTGAATTCTGCTTTGGTTTTTCTGAGCTGCAGCTTCAGTTGGGAACAGCACATGAGCAAAGTAGGGTATCCATCCATACGTGCTCACAAATGGCTTGAAGTGATAGAAGTAACTATGGGAATAACTCGGATAAGTGTCTTATGGAGATATACTGTATACCATCAGCAAGATGTGAAAGGGGATTTTAGTCTTGTGTTTTACAATGCCATTCACTAGTTGAAATCAGTGTCTAGAAAGCCTCTTTATGAAAGAGCACTGTTATCAGTTACTGCTAAACTTTTCTATACCTATATCTGTGGCTCCATTTAGACCTTCCTTTAGCACGAGTGCTCCGGTTAACACTGTTTGCTTAATCCTCACATTCTTTTGTCTCTTGCTTCCCTCCAACAGACATCTCAGCCAAGCCCTGGTGGTCAGTCTACATGCAGCAGCGAACAGTCCCCCATCAGCAACTATTCCAACAATGGGATCGAGCTTACTCTGACCGGTGGTGGTAGTGTAGGAGACCTCAGTGTCATCGATGAAACCCCAGTCATGGACTCTACCATTTCCACAGCCACCACAGCACTTGGCTTACAGGCCAGGAGGAATATGACAGGGACCAAATGGATGGAGCAAGTGAAATTAGAAAGATTGAAACAAGTTAATGGAATGCTTCCAAGACTGAACCCCGTTCCACCTTCCAAAGCCCCGACCTTGCCGCCTCTCATAGGAAATGGTGAGATATACATAACAGGAGTGATAACACTTTTTGTCCTTAATCTTGTTGCTTGCTAGCTCAATCTTGCAACTCTTGCAGGAGTTGCACAGCTTAGGAAACTCAGCAGCTGTGAAATGGTATGTAAATTGATAACTTTCAGTTTATTCCCTCATTGCAAGTCCTACCACCCACCCTCTGAGAACTCTGATAGTCCTGTGTTTTATAGAACAGGGGCTGGCAAGGGAGCTGTGATTTTAAATCACATAAAAGGGAGCTAAGACATTTTAAATATTCCCTACAGTTAAAGGTTTTGACCCAAGATCATCATGATTCTGTCTTGTTTTGATGCAAGGCAGAAGAAATAGTTTATTGTATGGAAGTCTTTGTGTTGAGGCCTTTGCAAGGCACCCTTTGCAGAAATGTGTTGGGCTTCCCTTTAAATAACCTGTTCCCACACACAGAAGAAGTCATATGTACAGATGCTACTGCTGCAAAGGCAGATATCCATGAATGGGAGCAAGGCGAGGTAGAACTCTGAAGATCTCCAGTTGTTTACCTCCAAAGAGCTGCTCATGACCAAAACAGATGTTGCTGCTGCCCCTACTTTGCCTACAGCATGCCTGTAGGTTTCTGTGTTCCACCCAGCAGTGACAGCCCAGGTTTTCTGAGACCCATTCAATCAAAAGAAACTATGTAAAATTAAGAAATTTATCCTGTTTACTTAAAACCAAAACAAAACAAGGAAACCAGCAAAGATGTTTTGCAGTTGTTAGGAGTTATTTCAAGAATATTTCAAGAAGTCTTAGAAATGACCTTGAATAGCCTTCAATTTGTATATTTTGCCATTCCATGCAAATGCCTGTTCAATTATATTTTGCCTATAAAAAGCTCCCTTACGACTGTGTCCTCCTGGCACATCAGCCAGCGTAGCTGCACTGCAGGCTGGAGCACTGCACCAGCTGATGACAGTTTGTGGCTATGGGCTATAAATTTTCTGCTGGGATTCACGCTGAAATGTTACCCTTGAGTCTCTGAATTAGCTTTTAACCTAAGGACACAGTTTTTATCCCTACTTCTTTCAAGAAAGAGCACTGCTATGATTGGCTGTGATGATGTTCTTCCTCTATACTCCACTTACTTCTTTACTGTGTGTTTTCCACACCAGTTTCTGGATACTACTACCTCTTTGTCTAACTGTGAATTTTACCTGCAGGTACCCAGTCGAACAGCAGCTGCAGCGTCGGAGGATCCATGACTATTCTGCCAAACAGGAATGAACTCTCAAGTACAGACATCACTGTGTTGAACATGCTGAACAGGAGGGACAGCAATACTAGCACAATCAGTTCAGCCTACCTGAGCAGCCGCAGGTCCTCTGGAATCTCACCTTGCTTCTCCAGCCGGAGGTCCAGCGATGCCTCCCAGGCAGAGAGCAGACCGCAGAACGTGAGTGTTGCAGACTCCTACGACCCCATCTCGACGGATGCCTCCCGGCGCTCCAGTGAAGCGAGCCAGTGTGATGACCTGCCAAGTCTTCTCAGCCTCACCCCGGCCCAGCAATACAGGCTGAAAGCTAAATATGCAGCAGCTACTGGTGGACCCCCACCAACTCCACTGCCTAACATGGAGAGGATGAGCCTCAAGACAAGGATGGCACTCTTGGGTGACTGCAGGGAGTCCGGAGTATCTCCACTGCCTCCAGTGAATGCCCCTCGAAGATGTAGTGATGGTGGGGCAAATGGTTACAGCAGGAGGCATTTTCTGTCTCACGAAGCTTTAGGAAATGGGACGAGGAGAGCCAGTGATCCAGTCAGAATGGCCTCCGACAACCTCTTTGTCCCAAGAGTCCAGCGTTTCAACAGTCTTAATAGCTTTAATCCTCCTGCTTTGCCTCCATCCATGGAAAAGCGCAACCTTGCTCTTCAGAACTACACCCGTTCTGAGGGTGGCGTCTTCCGCGGCTTCAGCTCCCCCTGTCCTCCAAGCATCAGCGAGAACGTCGCCCTGGAGGCTGCTACAATGGAAGCAGGTGGCAGTCTGAATGATGAGGATCTCCTGCCAGATGACATGGTCCAGTATCTGAATTCCCAGAACCAGGGCATGTACGACCACTTGTTGAACAATGTCCTAGACAGCAACAAAATGCACCACAGCTCAGTTGCAGGAAACAACAACCCCAGCAACTTTGACCAAGCCCCTCCACCAAGCAGTCAGCAGGCGGGTCCCGAGGCAAATAAGAGCGACTTGCCTATTCAATGGAATGAAGTGAGCTCAGGAAGTTGTGACTTATCTCCTTCAAAGCTGAAATGTGGTCAGCGGTCAGCAGTGCAGCAGGCTCGGGCCTTCAGATTGTATAACAATATGATGGTTCAGCAGCAGAACATGGAGAGAAGCAACATGGCCCAGCAGAATGGCTATCAGAACCTGGTGGAGAATACCACCTCCTACAGTTTACAGCAAAACATGGCTCTTGGCAGCGGAGCCGGGAATTCTTTTAGCATGCAGTCCAACAAGCCTTACAGTGAAAACATGGGCAGGCAAGCAATGATGTCTGGGGTGACAGACAGTTCCTGTGGCATGGCAGTGCAAGGGCAGAAGCTGAGAATCAGCAACATGCCAGTGAATGGGAACCAGCAAAACTTCAGCCATCCTATGGGATCCAGTGATCAAACCACCAGTACAGCAAATGGGATGCAGAACAGGAATATGATGGAACAGGAATATTTGCAAAGCCAACCAATCGGAGATGGCGTTCATTACCAGGGAGTCAATCAATCTGGTCACATGATGCTAGGGCAGGTTAGTCCTACCTCACAAGGCAGCCTCTATCAAGGGCCGCAGAGTTGTCCACTTGTGTCCCTCACCATTGGTAGCCAACCTTCAGATTTGTCAGTGGCCAAAAGTTACCAGTCATGCTCTAATTACAGCAGCAACAGACGGCAAAATGTGTTGAGAAACACCCTGCCCCAACAGCAAAGACACGTAGGTGATGGCAACCAGACGTACAGGGTAAACACCATTAAGATGGAAATGCAAGGTCAATCACAGCAGTTCTGCTCTAACATGCAGAATTACTCTGGTCAGTTATATGACCAATCCATGGGCTTTAGCCACCAAGCTATGAAAACAGGTTCTTTCTTTGGTTCGGAAGCCAACTGCCTGCTGCAGGGGACTGCAACTGAAAACTCATCTGAGCTTCTTTCCCCAGGGGCTAACCAAGTATCAAGCACAGTTGACAACATTGACAGCAACAGTCTAGAGGGTGTGCAGATAGATTTTGATGCTATCATAGATGATGGGGACTGTGTCAGCTTAATTTCAGGAGCCCTGAGCCCAAGTATCATTCAAAATGTCTCCCGCAATTCCTCACGCCTCACCACTCCCCGAGCATCTCTTACATTCCCAGCTATGCCTGTAAGCACAACCAACATGGCTATTGGGGACATGAGCTCTTTGTTGACCTCACTTGCAGAAGAAAGCAAGTTTCTTGCTGTTATGCAATAGACATAAAAAACAAAAAACACTTAGGAGATAACAGATGGAAAAAAAGAAAAAAGACTCATATTTTTTAGTTGTGTATGTATTTTAGCAATCTCATCTCACCTAAATGGGATGTGTTTCAAGTATATTCCTTTTATGGAATAAGGACTCTGAAAACCCTAAAGTGTTCTGGGGAGAAACTGTCTTCCATTTCAGTTTTGAATCAGTATTGCTACGCCCATTCCCTCCCTTTCTCTCTTCTCTCTCTCTCTCTCTCTCACCCGTTTTGAATGTCTGTATGCTTCTTTTTTTTTTCTTTTGTTTTTTAATTGTAAACCAATGTAAACGTGTGAAGTGCACGGGTTTTTTTGTTTTGTTTTGGGGTTTTTTTGTAAAGAAAGGCCTGATGAAATGACTTGGAAATTATCTGTTACTCAAACGAAGCTAGACCTTGTAAAACTGTTGAAACTTTTCGCCTTGAACCTATAACCAGGCACAATGTGAAGTGAGCATACAGTGATGAAATCCTCTCTGGATTCACTGGACACATCACACCGAGGTGGAAAACCAGTTTAGAAATGCACTGCCATGGTACCCCTGGGTTGCAGTTTCAGAGACCTGGAGCACAAAAGGTTGGGAGGTTCAAGCAAATAAGAAATGTAAAAACCATCAGCCCTTTGATCTCTAGTGGAAGCTTAAGGTTTTTCTACACACACACGGAGATAGCTGTCACTGCCTTGAATAACGATACTGAGATTGTGTCATGTTCGACCTATTTCAGAGGAAGGAGAGGACCAGAAAGCTGCTCATAGTCCAATTCTCATCTTTTGCAGTATTTGGTATTCTGGTTTTCAGCCTTCTTTTTTAAATGGCTGGATAGCAAGATTATGGGTGTATGTAGTGGCTTGGGTAGTCTATAGTCTTCTCATTGCATACCACATTTGTGGAGATACAATCAGGGTCTTATGAAATATTTCATACAATGAAATAACAAAATAGCAGTATTTCATACTGGGGAATTCTTTTTAATGCAAATTGTTGAGGTGTAATTTGATGAGCCACTGGTTCTCGTTTGCTGGAAGAACTGTGTGTACATCCCCTTTAGCCCAGACAGCTCCATGGATACGTACAGCTTCAAAAGCATCATGGGCATGTCATGTAAAAGCAGAAAACGAATGGCTGGCCCAGTTCTCAGACTAGCCAAATAAATCAAAGCAGTTGCAAGTTGCTAATCTTAAATGTTTTTCCACTGTGTCCAGGCTTTACAAAATTAAGAGATTTAAACTGCCATTAAAAATAGCAAAGAAACAAGGGGAACAGCAAGTATTCACAGATCACAGAATATTCTGATCTAGAATTATTATCAGGTCCAACTCTTCAGTGAATGGCCTGTATGAGGATCAAACCCACAACTTTGATGCTATTAGCACCATGCTCTAAGCAACTGAGTTGTCTGGCAACTAATCAAAGCTCAGAAAGACCAACCCAGCTTCTTTCTGTCTCTCTCTTGGTGACACCACGTGCATTCAATTTCAAAGCAAACCAGCGGGTCAATGCCCAGGCTCAGTTACACCAGCAAAAATTGAAACCAGCTCACTGCAATTGTGAAGCTACTCACTGGTAGAGGTGAATGGCATTTTGTTCTCTGAGCACTGGCTTGTTTTTGGCTCTGCTGGGCTCCATGTCTGCACTCCTGAATACACAGTGCTCCTGGGTGAACAGGCTGGTGTGGGGAACAATCACAAGACCACGGTTTAAGTTCACCCACTCCTAGAAGCTTCATGGAGTTCCAGCCCTTGCAGGCTTCTCAGTTAAATCCCAGTAGTGAAGTCCTACTACGGGATATAAATTGTGCAGGCACTTACAGTCATGGATTTGATGTCTGTAAGGAGCTGGTGTTATAGTAGACATATAGTGAGAACAGGCAGCATGGTCAGTTTTGAAATACAGATGAACTTTAGCCCAGCCAAAATCAGGTGGTGATTTCTGTAGGCTAGAAAGCCATAGCATTTTTTTCAGCTGTAAAACAAAAGGTGAAATACCAGCTGATTCAGGACGTGGCATTTGAAGAAATGTGTAGGAACGGAACCTCAGTAAAGCTGTCAGATAACATTAACAGCTGTTAGAGGATGAAGCTATAAATCAGTAGGAAAACATCACAGGAATCTGGTGCAGGGGCCATATTTGGGCTTATCACAGCACGTACCAAGAGTTATGCACTGTGAGCTGGAATGTCAGAAATCAAGACAAATGTAAATATCCTACACCTTTTATCATGATCTAGCTCCTGTCTTTCTCTGTATGTTTAGCCAGCATTTCTTTCTTCCCCTCTCCCATGCACACATATTTGTCATCCTGCACTTGCCCTTTGCCAGTTCCCCTCCCAGCCTCCCTGCCCCTGACCAGCTGTCACAGCCTGCCTGCAGTGGTCCCTGGGCTGCACGGGCAGCTGGGCACAGCTCACCATGGCAGATGACTGGTTTGCTGTGGCACTGGGAGGAAGCTGCTCCCTGTTGCCCTCTCATTGCCCAAAGGCCCTGTAGAGAGCTGCTGCCTGTACACAACCATTGTCCCTGCCCTGCTGCTGGGACAAGAAGGGATGCATCCCGCTGGGCAGGTCCCAAGGGGCAGGGATGCTCCAGGGGCTGTACTGTGCATTGCAGCACTGGGATACAGCTCACAGCCCTGCAGAGAAGCAGCACTATAGGCATGAGGAGAGGCTGTGCTGGACGTTTCAGATGGTTCTCAGTAAATGATCCCTGGCTGTTTATTAAAGCCATCAATTACATGTTTATAAACAGTTTCAACAGGGAGACTTATGACCGGCCTGGGAGTAGGTGGCTTGGGAGAGAAGTCTTTTATTGTTATGGAGCCAATACATTAAAAAAACCCCAACCATCCCCAACTATTTTTTAAACTCAATTTTCCAGTTCATAATTGTATCTGCCGGTGCAATTGATGCTGGGAAGCTATTAACAGATGTGATCCATCAGAGCTTAGAAGGAGCCATTCATATTGCTCCAGGCTAAAAGGGACTGTTTGAGTAGCTAATTTGCCTTCCTGGATTTGACAAACCTTCGTCACTCACCCTTGTCGTGGGCCAGCAGTGTGTCTTGGCAGAAACCACATGCTCAAGAAAGGCATCCCATTTGATTTGGCAAAGCTGAAGAATCAGAGACTCCACTGTGTCCTTGGGGAGTTTGTTCAAATGATATATCATTTTCACCAGTAAGTGTATGTGCCACTTACGTTCACATGTCACTTTTCAGTTTTTAGTGTTTTCTCACACTTTTCTGTTTTATACTAAAGAGCCTGGCTTTTGGTACCTCTGAGGGTAGCAATACATCATAGCCCAGCTGTCTTGGGTTTTGATTCTGTTTTGATAAGGTAGACTGGTCTCTCTGAGCATGGCACTGTTAGGCTGGACACCAGCTTTCACTTGTCAGCCTCCTTCTCAACGTGTGGCAGTCCGGGGAAGGTCTCATCAACACTGATGGGATGTGTTTACTAGCACCCCTCTACTCTTCCTCTTCAGTTACGGAGTCAAAGTTTGCTTTTGTGTACCTGGCACATCAATCGATTTTTGCATAGCTGTTGGAAAGCCACTGCTCACCCAGGAGTACGAGAAAATGCACGAAATATCATGAATGTTCTATTTTTAAAGCATTGCATCCTAAGTCTAAATCACCATTTCTTCTAATGGCTCTGTGAGGGTCTTCCATGCTCGTTACTGTTGGCCTTGGGCACATCAGTAACACCCAGCCTGCCTGAAGCATGTGTTTCTCCAGGCAGTTTTACTTTCCGTGAAGTGGAAGTTGCCAGTGAAGAGTTGATCTGTCAGTTAAACCCAGGTTAAGGAAAGGTGTGTTTGCAGGAAAGTCAGTGGGCTTCCACATGGGGTTTGCTGGGGAGTACAATGGTCCCACACATCCACATGGCAGATGATGTTATTCTCTCCTTGGAGAACGGCCCCAAATGGTAGGTGCATTAAGATGCTGGCTGGCTGCTCACTTCAGTCACTGCTTCCCCTGCCCCTCGGTGAGATGGCTGGTTGGCTCCCCCACACCTGTCCCGCAATGGCTTGTCCCCCTGAACAGCACTGTTTATATTCTCGTAATGTATGTGCCTTATTTTGCGTTGACCCTGTAAAAGAGAGGGACCAGGATGTGTTGCCAAATTTTCCTGATGAGGCTGTACTTGCCATTCAGCTAATAGCACATACCACTGTTAATAGTGTCTGAAACGTCTTGTAAATCTCTGGTATTCACGTGTTATTGTCCTTGGATTGGTGGAATGTCTCCTATGGAACAGTTACTGTTGTCAGTCCTGCAGATGTGTAAGATAAAAATGTGTTGCGGTTTTTTTTTTTTTCAATTTTTAAAATTTTTTTTTATAAAGCTTGTAATCCTTTTTTAAAAAAAAAAGAAAGAAAGAGAAAGTGTAAATACATTTATGTATGGTAGGAATAGTGTTCAGCTGTAACAGACCTTAGTGGTCTTCATTTGATAAACCTGCAGTTATGATCTGATGTTTCTCAAGCCTTAGGTTGATCTGAAGGGTCTGTAGCACTGTGTACATATGAACTGTACTTCTGCTTTCAGAACCACTTAGCTTTTTTGTAACAAAGAAAAAAAAAATGTTTCTTACAATGTCAATAAAAACAAAAGCCTTTGTACTTAAGTTCTTAGCTTTCAGCTTCTAAAGTATCTCCTTGGGGGAGGGAGTTATTTTTCATACATCTGAAAAGCCTGGTTGCAATCAGCGCTTGTATCGCTTCCACTCAGAGCTGCTTTCTGCTCCCCAGCCTGTTGCTTCACTCCATTCACAGTTTAAATAGAGATGGGAAAACAAAACTGGGTGTTTACCTTCTCTCTAAAGAAAAATGGCTGACGGGTGTCGGGTGAAAAAATAAATGAAAATGCAGTGTCACACAGATGAAGTGTTTGAAAGGAGGAGAGAGACTGACCTGGTTAACTTTGCTGAAGGAGCAGTCGGTTCAGAGGCCAAAGCCAAGGTATGCTAAACTCTGGGCTATTCTATGGGGGCTGTGTTTCCATCCCTTGCCTGCCAAGGGTGTCTCACAAAGGCTTGCCTACCCATGAAGAAGCACGGTAAGGAGGAAGAGAAGTTCCCCTGGCTGGGTTAATCTGTAGATACCCACTCAAGTGGGTTACAGCATGATCTGCAAAGAATTAGATGCAGTTATCCTCAAAGCTGGACATATTTAATGAGTGCTCCTGTTGAGTACAGTCGCTATGGATGATGTCAAGTTAGTGGTGGCAAACGGTATAGAAAATGTAGTGCTGCTTGGTCTTAAGGTGTCCAAGCTGTTTTCGTTTCAAAGTCTTTTGTTTCCATTGCTGGTACCTTGGCAAGACCCAGACCACTCTGTTGAGCTGTCAGTGCTCAGCTTCTGCCTTAGTCCTTCCTCAGCCAAAATAGGTGAATCATTTTCCAGGCGGAGGGAGGTAACTTTGCATTGTTAGTTGCTCATGTTAACTTCTTTTGTGTGTGTGTGTCCTGTTCTGTCGGGTTTTGCTGTTCACCCTTCAGCCATTATTAAGCTTTTGTCATTTGGCACAGGCCTTAATATTTAGGAGGGACAACGGGTAGAATGGAGAGCTAAAGCCTAAAGCATGCCCAGCTCAGAAGTGTGAGGCAGGAGAGCCCTGGGAGTGGCCTGGTAGGGGTGAAGGAGACCCTACAGTTTGAAAGGGAGGTTGGTGGTGGTCATGGTGCCTTAGCTTATGTGCTGCAATCCAAAACTCTCCCAGAGTTTGGAAGTGCTTCAGCATCAGCTCACTTTGGGGGCTGGGTGTGTGTGACAGTGGCTTCCCCACAACTTTAACCAACAGGAGGTCAGCAGCAGGGATGGAACAAGCCTCAGACAAAGACATGATAGACCAGCAGAGAAATGAGCAGGCCTATGGGGACTGGGGAGTCGGTAGCAGGATCCATGCTGACCACAGATCATGGCTGTCGGGGGCTTTGAGCTGATCGAGGCATTTCTGAGCCTTACCAGCTGCCTGCAGGTAGTGGGAGGCAAGGGACTCCCACTTCTTACATGCTAATGCAGTGAAGTCCTGCACACATGCATGCCTGCAGAGCATCGTGCTAAACAAGTGTCAGTAGCGTTGCACACCTGCTGCCATAAAGCAGCCCACACACCCGGACTGACAGCTCCTCTCTCTGCTCTGTGCACCAAACTTGCGCCACTACCTCTACTTTCAACCAACCCCTGCATGCTTATCTTCCAGCTGGATCTACTTCAGGATGAATGTCAAGAGGGCAGGAGATGCCAAGGGGCCCCTGTCTTGTTCAGCACCATGGTCGTTCGCTGTGTTGAGGGTGCAGATGAAGGTGCTGCCAGGCAGTGCAAGGTCAGGCACCAGGGTTACAGCATTTCCAGAGGTGAGCGCTGCTAGGGAAGGCCTGGGGCCCCAGGTCATGTTCCTGGTCCTCCAGCCTGACCCTGGGATTGGGCTGATGAAAAGCTGCATGTTCAAAACTGCAGCCAGAGACTGGAGGACCTGTGTTGCCATGTGGTAAAGCTCTATGTAATGCCAAGTTCTCAGGAAAACAAAAAATAGCAGGGTAGTCGTGGTTTGTACCATCCAAAATCAGCAGATGCTGTTGACCTTTAGTCTCTGTTTTAGTGCCAAGGCTGTAAATGAATTAATTTAATTCATTAAATTGGTTTCTTACTTCAGAAGGGCACGTACCCAAGAGAAAACTGCAGTTTGCAAAGCATGAAACAAACACAACAGAGATATAAAGCATCAATCAACAAGGGAGGAAAAAACTCCCCACAGCCCCCCAGTACCCTAAACAGGTGGCATGACATTACTACACTCAAACCCAAAGATGGGTAACACAAAAATCACCAGTAATGCTAAGGCCTGGTCTGCCATGGCTGGGGATGAAGCAGGGGAAGAGCAGACAGTGTGGGCCCACAGTGCTGATGGAGTTACTGGGCTGGCTGGGTGTAAGCAATGGCACTATAGGGCAGCCCAATGTAACTTTTTTCCTTTCCCAGTTTTTGCAGGCTCGACTGTGTAATCTTCAAGCTGCTTTTTCAAAGAGAGGGTAATGGGAAGGAGACGACTTGTTCTCTTCAGGCTCAAACACAAGCTATTTGTGTTAGGAACATGGCTTTGTTACATGATTAGTGCAATGGGAGCCCCTAGGCACCACTTCCCAGTACAAACAACTAGTATTAATAACTCATGTTAAAAGTGCCTGCTATTTAATAACCTGGGCCTCTTTCCACCCCAAGAAGCACATAACTGCTTTGTGTTCCCACCATCTCCTACCGTCTTCCCTCACTGGCTTTGGACTCTCCCTGAGCATTTCCCAGGAAAAAAAGGAGCAGGTTTGGGCAAGGAAGAAGGAAGAACTGACAGTGTTTAACAGGAATCCCTGCAGCCCATGTCTGTGTACCTCCTTGCCCGCCCCCCCTTCCCCCAGCCGTCACAGGGTACTGCTCCTGCATCTGATGGGAGGCTGCTCGTTGCTGCCATGTCTTGCAGTCTTGGTCCTCTGTTTTCGCCCGTGTTCTGGGACGGAGCGACCTATTTCATGCCATGCCAAGGAAGCAGCCGCCCTCCCTCCGAGCTGCCCCAGCTGGCTGAGACGTGATAGACCAACACTGTTACTCATGGGTGGGAGGCCCATGTGAGTCACGCTTCCCTTCGCCTCACACACGGGGTGGCTGCGGCAGGAGAGCGGGGAGCAGAGAGCGGGGCTGCACCCCGCGCTCGGCAGCGGCACAGTTGGGCCCAGGCGGGAGCGAGAAGCAGTGGGTAGATCAGATGGTGATGAACCATAAACAGGATCGTTTCCCATGGGCTGGCTGAGCTGCTCCAGCCTTTGCCAGCAGCACTAGGATGGCTGTCAGGTCTGTGAGGCAGTCTCTAAGCCACCCTGCTCTAAAGAAAAACATTACTTATGTTCCCACGACCGGAGCAAGAGAGAAGAGACAAATAACTTGGACGGCAACATGAAACAGTGGCAAAAATCTGGAAGACAGAGGAGGAGAGAGGAAAAAAACAAGAGAGTGGAAAGCTCTATAATGACTGAAAGAGCCCCAGATGGATACGAACCGAGAAAAGGCCAGAGACAGAAATAGTAGCACTAATTAGCTGAGCTGAACGACCCCACTCCTGCTGTACCTGAGCATCCTCCGCTGTCCTCAGAGCCCTGACGCTGCCAGCTCTGGGAGGGGAGGAGTGGGAGCAGAAAGCTGCTCAGACCTGGATGAACAGAAGCAATTAAGTTCCTATAGCAACGCTTAGTGAAAAATCCCAAAGCAGAGGCACCTATAGGGCTGGGTAGAAAAAGGGTTGTGGCTCCAGGCAGCATCCCCTGAGGGAGAACCATGAGAAATGTGGGCTTCCCCATCCTGAGCATGGTTCCTGCTGCACCTTTTCTGCTTGAAGACTTCCTGTTTCCATTATATGAGCAGCCAGCCCTCCCAAGACACAGGAAAAGTTCACTTTGCCTATTTTGCCTTGAGGTAGTTTTGTTTTGAAGACCTGCAGCACATCCCACAGTGCCAAGGAATTGTGGCAGTGTTTTCACTAGCAAATTTTTTTATCTGGAAGGCTTTTGCTGGGAAAAGGCAGATATATCTCATCCCTGCCATTGCTGACCACTTCAGCCTCCAGTAAACTGCTTTCAGTAAACTCCTGAAGCTTTGCGGGACCCCATGACATGGCATTGCTTAAATATGGCTTTTTGGAAGGAGCTTCAAAGAAGAAAAAATGGTCTGCATCATCCTGCTTCAGAAGCTGAACTTGAGCTCTCATCAGAAGTTTACAGATGTAAAAGACGGCTAAAAACCCCCAAGTCATACCTTTTGTGAAAGCAGTCATCAGGCACTGAACCCTCAGAGTTGTGTAGTTCAGTGGCAAAGGCCCCAGTGCCCATGGTGAGGCTGGGGGCTGGTGCAGCAGAATCCAAGGGCTGCAGGGCTGCAGTAAGTGGCAAAGTGTGCTGCAGCATGTGTGGGCACTGGGCTTTGTTCCCTTCCAGCAACAGTAAATCAAGCTGCCCTTTGCATCCACCCAGGGAGAGGCAGCGTGGTTGGTCCCGCAAAGGGCTGCTGTCTCCTCTTCACATCACCTTTGTAGCAGGCAAGCTCCTGCTGCTGATCCAGCTGGCAAGAGCTCTCCATTGGACACCATTACTAGGACACATCATGCCATGCTTGCGTTTTGTTGTAGGAAATTAAAGCAATTCATGTCACTTAGAAGTTTGCGGTGCAGTGTCCCAGTCCAGGCCCACCATGTGGGCTCACTGCAGGCTGGCACAGCGTGAGCAAACCCAGTGGCACAGCTCCTACACCTGCCCTGTGTCCAGTCCTTTCCCTGCCTTGGATGCCTCTCCCTGCCCTTTCCTCCTCTTCTTAAGGCTGGGCTGTAGCATAGGGGAAAACCAAAAATACGGCATGCTATTTTTTCCTCTCCTTAGCTGGTCCCTTGGAGACTGCTGCTGTTTTCTGCCAATTACAGAAAATGCTTGAAGCTGTGCAGAGGCTTAGCCACACAGCCAGGGAGGCAGCAGTGCCTTTCTTAGCTCTGTGGAGTGCAGTCTTGAACCACTGTAGCACTTCTTGCTTACCCTTGTGCCCTGAGGCATCTTAGGTTTCAATTGCTCTGTACCTGAGCTCTGCTTGGCATAGGCAGCCGGAAAGTGCTGGGCTCCAGTTTAGCTGGAGCATTAGCAAAAAAAGGGAAAGCTGCAGCATCAGCCAGCAAAATGTAATAGGGAATCCTCTTGCCCCCACCTCTGCTGATGCTACAGCCTGGGCCTGGCTTTCCTGTTTGAAACAGGAGTGGGGGCTGGGGTCGCCTGCTGCAGGGTTGGCTCTGCCTTTAGCAGCTCCCATAGTTTCAGTAGCTTGTGTGCCAAGCTTTGCTTTAAAGCTCTGGTGCAAAGAGCCCCATTCTGCAGAAAGCCCTGGAGAATACAAAATCCCCTTGGACTTTCACTGTGGAGGAGGAGCTGGTCAAAACCAAAATCAACAGTCCTGAAGCAAATAGTGCAGGCTTTTATCTACCCAGTTAAATATGAGCCCTGGTGAACTGGATCCTCCTTTCTTTGTGCATGTTCTCAAAGTATTTTCCTTCAAGAGAACAGGCTGCAGACTGGCAGGCTTTCTCTTCTCCTGTCCTACACCAGATGATGAGTTTTATGACAACATTGTCCTGGCTTAAGTCATCTCATGCTTGGTTGGCCTTGTGCTAAACTTAAAAATGGAGAGCCTCAAAACCCCAAATGTTGTTCCCAGTGTGCCCTAGATAGTGGCATTGCTTAGATTTCCTGGTGCCACTGTGTTTGCTGAGTGTAAGTATTTGGTCTTTTAACTGGTAAGTGCTGGTCCACTGCAATGAAAACATCAGATTTAGAGGAAGGAAAACAAAGGAAAAAGACAGCATTTAGTAATTTTAGAGACACCACATGCACTCAGCAAAAACAGAACCAGCCCAGTTTCAAACTGGGGGTGTCCTTGTAAGCTGTAGCCACATATGACCACCTTAGGGCTGTCTCCAGGGCCAGCTCTTCCTCCTCTGCTCAGGGAGCATTTCATGTTTTTTGCAATACAGGAGGGCTCCAAAAAGCACATCTGAAGCCCTCAGGAGTTGAGCACCACCACTGCTCACCACTGGTACAAGGAAAGCTGGACCTTGGTGCCTTGCTTTCAGGTCCTTCCCCGGGTTGCACAGCTAGGACAGGGAGCTGACCTGTGCCACCCTGACCCTGGGTCTGGAAAACCCCAACTCCAGCTTAGGTCAGGGGAGGAACAAAAGAGAAACCTTCCTGAAAGGCAAACAAATGGCGAAAGTGAAACAACGAACCAGTTGCTTACAAGGAAAATCCCCCAGCTGATGTGTGGATGGTGTGGGAGCACAGCTTCATGACTGCTGGGAAGTCAGGGCCCTTCTGGACAGCTGTGGAAGCCAGGGGCATTGCAGTGATGGTGTCCAAGGAGCACATGTCCTGCACAGCCTGGCCTGCCCAACCAGCTGCCATCCCTACGAGTTAAAGTCAGCAAAGTTCTGGGGTACCTGTGCAGAACCCCTGTGTAGGAAGCAGCCACAGGATTTGAGAGCAGGAGGGAAGGGGATTGCCTTGCCCCTGTCCTTCCACCCAGGAGTGGGACTGGGTGCCTTGTTTGTGCCGCAGTACTGCTTACCGTGCTGTCACATCTTGCTCAGTCTCACACGCCTCCTTGGCTTCATCACACTTTGGCTTTCTAGCTTCTAATAATCCTCTTCCAGTATTTGATGCTCACCTCCGAGGACTCAGCAGCGACCCTGTCTGCCCTGGATGTGTGCTTTTCCCCCGGGCCACAGCTCATATGGCTGGAAGCAGCGGGGCAAGAACCATCTTTGTGCCCGAGGTCCCAAGGCCGGATCAGCAGTCCAGTGCTGCCATGCTGTGGGAATCATGTGTGGTGCTTGTGTGGTGCCAGCCTGGCTTCAGAGACATCCCACCGTGGGCATGTCACTCCATCCACGGGCTCTCCTGGGACCACTGTCCCCATTTGAAGGGAGCTCCTTCGTTGACTGAGGCTGTAATGAAGGGTAGCGATGAGCTTCTTGCCCCCACCCTGGACTGGCTTCTGGTCTGCAGCCAAGACATTGAGCCATCACCTGTTGAGGCTTCAGTCATGCTGCTAGGACTGAGACCTCTCCAGCCTCCACCACCACTTTCCTGCCTTCCTTTTTGGATGGTCAAGCACCAGGCAGAGTAAATCCCACTGGTGCATGGAAAAAGGTGGTGTAGAAGTCTGTCTGGGGAACACGTGAGTCATTTTGCCCTGTCATCACCCTTCCTCCCTGGAAGCATCAAACAAGTGAATGAGGCATCCCAAGCAGACCCCCTGCTGCCTTTCAGCAGCAGGAACAGCAGTGACTCTGCCGCCAAGATGAATTTGGCAGCCGTGTAGCAGATTTTTGCATATGCTCTAAACAGTATTTGGATGGCAAGTAAGGACAAACACAGCTTTGCCCTTGAAAGCAAACTACCTGAGCTGGCTGCTGGTGCAGGTAATTAATAGCAACTGCTTTATGTAAAGCAGCAGGAGGAGCAGTCCATTTTCCACAGCTCCTAAACTGGCCCGGTGGTGACACAGGCATTGGGGCAGAGGGCCCATGGCTGGAGGACCAGGACTGCTCACAGCAATGCCCACAGCACAATTTGCAGCCTCTTGCTGAGCTGCACAGTGCTGCTCTCAAAGAAAAACCACCAGCCGTGGCCAGCTCAGCTTGGGAAGGCTGATGGGCCAGCAGCCCAAAGCAGTGTGGAGTTTTCCATGGTCAGTTATTGCATTGGCATGGCCAGAAGCTGCTATAATTAGATGGCATATAAATCACCCACACGGCTGGAATTAGCAGCCTCAGCCTGAGCCGAGCTGGGCACTTATTGGAAAAGCCTCATTTAAGCCCAGCCAAGAGACAAAAGTGGACAGGGCTCAGAGAAATCGCTTGCCCAATGCCCACTTCAGCCCTGGCTGCCGCCTCTTCCAGCTGAGAGGCAAGCACCAGCTCTGGTGGTCTCTCATGGCCCTGATGGTGTGAGAGGGGAAAGGAAGGATCAGGAAAACTACTGAAAATCCCTGTTCATGCACTGCCAACCCCATGCAAAATACAGCTAGAGAAGAAAAACTATGGGGGATATAATCTTAAATCACGATCTGATGGGATTGGTTAAAAGGGCACAGCCTGACAAAATGTACAGGTGAAGGGCTTACAGCTGCCATGCCAGTGCCTCAGCCTGGTCTGCTGCAAAGTGACATCAACGTGCAACACAAGCAGATGCTGAGCAGGGTAACAGGGCTCTGTGACTGTAGGACCCAAACTGGCAGATTACTGGGAACTCACTGGGTGCAGAGCAAAAGAAAGAAAAGAGGGAGCTGGAAACACATTTGCTTTTCTGGATGGGAAAACACTGATGCCATTTGATTCCTGTTTTGACTCATTTAAGCCTGGAACTGCAATAAGACAGCCCAGTAAGTAACACAGCTTGTAGGAATTGCAGCTGCTAAAGTTTTCCTTCAGTCTCATCGCTAGTCATTTTGCCCATGTTGTTCCTCATTTACTCTTTTGCAAATGAGATAAAGTCCAGTCTCCATGTTCTCTTGTATGGTTGTGAATCAAATGCATCAGCAATAAAGTTCAATCACCAGAGCTGCTCTGTGAGCTTGCTTCACCCTGAGTTTTTCCTACCAAAATTAAAATAACACACTATGTCATCTTTTCACAGGACATGAAATAGAATTTCATATGCATTGCAAAGTCACACGAAGGCACATTGTGAAGAGTGGTGGAGTACACACCATTTCTTATAGCCTAACAAAGGAGCTTTTATTTAATAACGAACTATTAAAGCACAGTACAAAGATTTGCTTTGTTCAGTGACTAGAAATTGTTTGCAGATTTTTCCAGCCACCAGGAGCTGACAGTTCACTTAGGAAATCAATTCTTAAAGCTACAGTGCCTACATGCCTATTTGGCTCTTGGAGCACTGCAAGCCCAGAGCTGCACGGGGTCCAGTCCAGCTCTCTTTTTCCGTGGACTGAAACAGTGAAACACTTTTGAATATATTTCTTGGTGGAGGAGGCAAATCCATGGTTTCAGCTGTTTCCCCCTCATCACCTTCAGGAAAGCTTAAAGCTTCTAATCCATACTGCTGAAAGCAAGGGATGAGAGGATGAACCTCAGAGCAAAATTGTAGGAGCTGGTTGCATCAATGTGAGGCAAACACACCACACAGGTGCCACAGAGGGCTCAGCTATGTGTGGGGTGGATTCTTAGCTCTCTGAAGCAAAAAATAAAAATATCCACATCCTGGTAGAGATGATAGATAGAAAAAAAGGTGTACAAGGACTGGGGTGATGCACTGCAGTGAGAAAGGTTTTCCACCCAAGCAGAGCTAGGCACTGTTAGGAAAGAACTGGGATTTTCTCCCCTTCCAATCTCTTCCTCTACTTCTAGTACTAGGCATTAGTATCAATGCAGCCATGGGGTGCAGGCACACAGGATCCCTGGGAAACCTATCCCATGCATTAGCATCTCTGGTGAGGAAGGTGATGATCTGGGACAGCTTGTTTCGATCCTGGAGCAGGTCAGATTGTGCCTCTTGGCTCAAACACACAAATCACACAGCCAGGGTGTTAATGAATGAGAAGCAAAGATGGCTCTTTGTCCCAGAGGGGGATTGTGGCTGGTGGGAGGGAACAGGAACCGGCATTCACCCAGGGCTGTACCAGCAGCCACTCCACCATGGGGGTAATGTAATTACTGGGCTGTTTTATCATCATGCACCTTTAACCATTTTGTTTATATCCAGTGAGCTTCTTGTAGAAGGGTGAAGGAGCAGGAGCAGGAGTGTGCTTGGCCCTTTAACTCCAAGTGAGGGCACTTAATGAACATACTTCTCCTTACTTACCAGCCAGCTTTCCCAGAAATATCAGAGCACAGAGGAAGGAGCTGCCTTGATACCAAATCCTTTGGCAGGTTTAAAGGCACCAGAACCACAGTTCTGCCTGTCAGCTAAAGAAAGGTGATCTCTGAAAAGTCCCAGCACAAATTGTCCATGAGGATCTTGCTGAGACTGGAGAGCCTAAGCCCTGAGTTCAGGAGAGGTACTAAATTATCTAACATCAGCTTTTGAAGACTTCCCCTCTTTAGGTCTTTCCAAAGAACATCATATGCAGGTGCAAATATACACACATGTTCAGTTGTTTGTCTATTTTTAAGCGAATTAACTCACTTTTCTGATTTTTTTCTGGGAGGGAAACTAAAATCCCCTAGAGCACCAGCCTCCTTCTGTAGCCAACAAAGTACAGCAGGGAGTTGGAAACTTGGCATTTGGCCCATGCGTTAGCTGCAGGTTAGCGCTGAGCAGAACCAGTAGATCTGAAAAGCCTCATGTCTCCTCTGCTTTGTTCTGCCAGGCTCTGCCATAATTTCTGCACATGTCACCTCTGGCAAATGCAAAAATACTGTTAGTAAATAGGCTTGTTGCACATTGGGATGCAGTGGCAAGGAACTTCACAAATGCATTGCCCCATGACATCCCTTAAGCTTTTGTTTGTCCTTCAATGGTGAGAAAGGAAAAGAAAAGATTGGGAGGGGGAATTGACTTGAAGTAGCTCTGTCTAACCGTTTTACCTTGTGTGCATGTCTCACACTTGCTCATGGTTTACAGCCACGGGTGCACATAAGGTCTTCAGGGTCCTCAGCACAAATCCCTCAAGAGAGGAACTGGTTCATGACATGCTCAAAAGCATTCTTGTTTCATTACTTTTCTCATCAGATAACAACATAACTTAATTGCTGCTTCTGGCAAGCTCTGCACTTCCTTTCCCTACGTGTCCCTGAAGCACACGTTGCATTGGAAATGCTCCCGTTTTGACACACAGCTCAGCGCGAAACCAGGCGTCTGGGAAAAGGATACAGCAGAGCTGAGCCAGAACCCCCTGATGCTCCACAAGGATCTGAAGATGGGCTTGTTGTACTGAAGTCTGGAAAGGAGGAGTGGGAAGGAAAGAGGCGCTGGGAGTGGGGAAGTAACTGGTCACACAGCAAGTTGCAGTGGTGTCAGGAGGGCAGTAACTTTTCCTGCAAACAGAAAAGCAGAGGTACCTGATCTGGTTCAAAATAAACATAGTCTTGGCACTAGGGCGACATCCCACGGTGACTTTTATAGGCATTTTTCTTAGGCCATTTCCTCTCCAGCACTGCCTTCCTTGCATCCTCTCCCACAGAGAAATAAGCTTTGGGTGAGACAATTTACCCCACTCTGCTGTGGTTACTCAGCATTTGCTGGCAATGCCCTCATCACAGCTTGGCCCTTTGGTCCCAGATCAAATAATTTGGTTTGGACACCAGATAAAGGATGAGCTTTGTCTAACTTTACAGACCTACACTTGGCCCCTTCATTGCAGCTCCTTTTAAAAGCAAAGAAGAGAAATGGGCATGATTCGCCTGACCTGTTCTAGACACTGAAATGAGGAGGAGTGACTCATAGCTGCCTATGCTTCCCCATATTCTCCTCCATAAAGGGAGTCTAATGTGACTAGCCCAGATGGAGGCATCTATGTTTAGTCAGATGAATCCCACCCAAAGTGACTGCAGCTGCTGGAGGAATGTGAGCTTTCCCATAATCACTTCTCTTCCTTCCCCATAGTTTTGGGGAAGAGAGAATTATTTGAGCTGATGAGTCCTTGAAGGATTCCTTGAAATTTACGCGAAGTCTGCTCAGAAGGATGTGTGTCTTCTTGCATGAGGCCTGAACACAGTTCAGCAGACTGTGGAGGTTCCAGGCAACAGGGCATTCAGAGGGCAACACAACACTGGCATTATCATGCACTCTGCTAGCAGGCAGCCTTAAAATGGAAAAAGCAAAGACAGTAACAGAAGGAGCATCCAAGACATCTCCTGGGTTTGGACAGCTACTAAGTAGGCCACATTCCAAGAGAAACAACTTCCGCTTTGTCCCCTGGCTCCTACCCTTATGTCCACCTTCCTCTTTTCCCTCTGCTTTCTTCAGTCATCTCCCTCCTGAATAGAAACTTCTGGGAGGCTTACTTCCTTGCACCTGTTTCTGCTGTGATGTAACTGTGGTAATAACCACTGTTGGACATATTTTTTGGGTTTTTGGGGGTTTTTTTTTTTTTTTTTTTTTTTTTTTTTTTGGTGTGTTTTATTGCATTACGGTTATATTTAGAGATGGGCTCAAATCAGAGCTGTGCAAGAGGAACACTCCCACGGTTTGGGAAGATCTGAAGCAAGAGTCAGACCCCTTCATCTCAGCTGGCCTTCCTCTTACTAAAGTGCAGGTCCAAAACCCAAGGTCAAGCTGGAGAAGTTCAAATACAAGTAGCAGTGCAAACTCTGTAGGTGAGGCCAGTCTGTGGTTGTGGTGGGATAAAGCAATGTGCAAAGACTTAAATTCTGCCTTAGCATGTGCTTGCTGCACTCCTTGATGGAAAGAAAGTAATTAAGGAAGGCCGGGAAAGCCAACTGCTGCCTTGCCTTCCAGAAGCAGGAAATAAGACAACAGAGAGATCAAAGTTAATGTCAATAATAATGGTGGTGATGATGATGATGATGCCTTGGATTTTAACTTTTATATTTTTCAAATCCTGTATTGCTTAGTGTGTAACTCTGAAGTGTCTCGTAGCCTGTTAGCTGCTGTTCTCTCATGCTAAGATAGTCATAACAAAGCCTCTCTAGGTTTGCTGTCCAAGGACACCCAGACTGTCCTAGGCCCAAAAGTATAAACCAAAAGTCTCTAAGGAGGCACAAGCTTGGGGAAATTACATCATTAGCTGAAGTTTTAATCGGCGCATTAATCCTGAGATACAAATGAGCCAAACTTATAAAAGTGTGAAGAACTCGTGACTGGTTGTCCATCTTGGGGTCCATATTTGGCAGTAGCCTCTGGACTCCCCAGGGTGTACCTTTGAAAGCCTTTCAAATAAATACCTACCTTTATTCCCTTATTCCTGGCTAGTCTCTGTTTTTAGGTGGCCACTTCAGGCATCAATGATGATGATGATGATGGTGATAATGATGATGATGACGATGATGATGATGATGATGATGATGATGATGATGATGATGATGATAACATAGGACTACTGTCCCTAGGTGGCCTTAATCTCTCCATGTGTTTTAAGATCTCATGACCTTTATTTGCAGAAGAAACTGCATACTTGGACCTGTTGTTTGATATGACCTGAAGATTTCTACAAAATCACGTTTTGACCTCCAGCTCTCATGGTTCAAATTGAGCCTGTTGTGAACAACTGGCAAGAGCTCCCATGCTGCCCAGGGCAGTCAGCAGTGCCAGCACTGAGCCGGAAGGCTTCAGACAGACCAAGACACCACAGTTCTCTGAAAGCAAAGCTGCTTGGTGACACATATAAAGACTAGAAAAGACCAAAGCAGGGAACTGGCTCATGCAATGTTACCAAGTGATTTTGGCAGGTGATTCTGAGGAAGGGTAATGCTCAGCAAATCCTCACAGAAGTGGCGGCCACAGGCAGGGCCATAGGCAGGTCCCAAGGGGAGAGAGATGTACTGCATCATCTCACAGCTCCAAAGCATTTACCTCCATCTGTGTCCAGTGCTTCCAGGAATACCCAACAACACACTACCTGTAGCCCAAAACCTTAAAGCTGAAGGTTAAGCACCATCACTATCTCAATGCAGAGCTGCATCAATGAGCAAATTGAGGGAAATGTAGACTTTTTTTCTCACCACCCTGACAGAGAGGAACTGGAATAAGAACTGAGAGATAATAATTCCAATCAAATTTTACACACTCATGCTGGAGAGTTTCTGAGTTTCTGTCCTGCAGTGGACTCAGGCATGTCTGTAAAGACAACCCCCTGAGGTGATTTCATCATCTCCTCCCTGTTCAGCATTACCCACCATTAGGACGGATGGTTTCATGTCACAGCTGAATTAGAGTCACTTCAGTGGGCCCTCACTGCACTGCTGTGATCCAGCATTACAAAGACATAACAAACCTTGCCTTAGAAAACTTGACTGGATCGTACACTTTAACCCTTATAAAGGCTTTTATATTCCCAGCCTCTTCGCACAGCATTCCAGTGACCATGTAGAAATTCCCAGCCACTGTGTCAGTGGTCCTGCACAGTGTTTCCTCTTTCTCACTGAGGTGTGGTGCTGCAGCCCAGGGATGCTCCTGCCGATGATTCTGCCATCCCCAAGTCCTATTATTTGCTTCTAGGTTCCCAGAGTCAGCTGAGCCCTCTTAGCCCCATTGAACCAGCAGCTATTGTGCAGGCAGTTACCACAATGACCTCATAATCCTGTTTTCCAAGGCAGAGTCTCCTGTCCTGTAGGTACAGCCTGAACTCTTTGTTCCCAGATGTATTACTTTTCATTTAGCTAAATTAAAACACATTTTCTTGGATTGTGACCATTCAGCCAGCAATTCTGATCCCTCTGTAACTGTAAACTATCCTTGCCATTATTTACTGGGCTGCAGGTGGACAGACTGAAACACTAGCTCCGCACAGGCAGAGCTCGTTCAGCTGAGTGGGCTGTTGATGCTGTACAATAGTGACAACTATTTTGGTGTCCAGGGAGAAGATGATTTCATGACTGACTCTTTCAGCTGAAATATTCAGCTCTTCTGAGATTAGGGAGCACATTTGGGATTGCTGAAGGAGTAGCATCTTTTTCTCCACAGCCTGTCTCATCATTGAATGATAACCTCTCACTGCCTCCCCCTCTTCATTTCCTTTGTATATGGAACATCACAGATAAGAAAGAGAGAGAGAAGGAAAACAGATTTACTTCATTAATTTATGCTCTGTGTCATGCAGTGACAGAGCCACTGAACTGACATCAACCCCTTTCCTGTCCATCCCACCACAGCTGAATCCTACCCCAAGCCATGTAATGTGGCCAAATAGAGAAACTGAGGCACAGGAAAGATGAAAAATCAAATTGTCACCTTCCATGCTAATGCACACAAACTGCTGAAATCAGGTTTCCTTTACAGCTCCTGGTACAATGTAGGAAGGTAGAGGTCTGGAAGACCTCTCCATAGCAATTCTAAAGCTGTAAAACAACTACAGAGAAATTACATACATTTATTAGATAAATACTTTTTTTTATCCTCTCTATGTCCACAGCATATCTGACAATGGGATAAGTATTCTTTTCATGCAACTCCAGTAAGGTCAGCAAACTTATCCTAGGAATGAGTTTATTGACATTTGGGTCAGAAATACCCTGCAAAACCATTACTGCTAACAGCTCTGGCTCAGTGTGCAGGCACACCAACTCCTTCACCCCCCAGTGCTGCATAGCCTGAATATCAGGTATCTGAAGAGATGACATGGCTTTTCAGCTCTTCTCCTGGGCTATGGCACAGAGGATCCATGCAGATCAGGACAATCAGATGATACTAAGTGATCTACCAGAGGTCAGATCCTGTTCCTGTAGAATGAGCAAGCAGGTCAGGGAACTCAACCTCTGTGACAGAATGTTAAGCAATTTTTTCCCAGGAAAATCACTCTCCTATGACCACATCTAAACCATAGTGTTAGCAGGAAACATGCAGCCTTACAGAGCAGGCTTTAAACAGCCCACACTGCATTCTCTTGGCCACAGAGATGCATCCCAGCCGTGGCGTGTGGCTCACCACCTAGGCTCTTATCCCTCCATTTACTGAATCACTGGCTGGTGTCATCACAGCACACGCTGCAGAGGCCACCAGGCCACACACACATACCTTTCTTGTGCACGTTGCCTAAATCCCACTGATCAATGACTTCCTGCATGGTCACTGGAATGCTGTGGGAAGAGGCACATAAAATTCCCTACTCTCATTTAGCCCTCCTGTCAAAGCTAGAGCAGTCCTGGCCCAGCTTCAGCTACAAAAACATATGAAATATATCAGCTGAGGCTGAACAGAATAGAAACCGATGGCCAGTCCGGATATTGCTGCTATTTCACTGGGAAGGTTTACTTCCGAAGTCAGTGCGGATGATTCATTCAAGAGCCCAGGTGCTCAGGCCCTCACCAGGTACTATGGTAAAGGGGGCCAAAGCCAGGCTAAAGGTAAATCACTATAAATCCACTACCTATAGGCTTAACTTGCCAATGGTTAAAGCACCACAAGAACAATGAGAAACAATGAAGAAACAATTCATTTTGCAGCATTTGTACTTTTGTCTTCTTTTCATGGCTGCATCTTGGGCACTCGTGATGAAGAGAATAACCAGAGAATTGCATGAAAAGGGAAGTCCTATCTTGCAAAAGACTTCCAGATTTTGGTATCTGACTTGATTTTTAAAAAGAATGGAAAACAAAAACATTCTCATGCTTCTAATGGGAGCCTGATTAAAAACAACAACAACAATGGAACAATTATAAGTTACTGGTTCCTTCAGTTCTATGGAATCAACTTGAAACACTTTAAGACAAGACAAACCCAAGACAAGACAGTAGATGGCTAACACTTTCAGAAAATCAGGTTCTCTATAAGACACGAGTCTGAGTGAACAAAACAGACACAAAACACATTACTTACCAAAAAATTCAGCCCTCACTAGAAACACAATTTTGAAAGATGGCTGGTGAAACTTGCACAGACACAGCCTCCACAAGAAACATATAGTTTATTGTCTCCCTTTCTGGACAGTTTTTAAGTTGGGTTTTACTATTCATATCAAGAATAGTTTGCATGGAAACAACTGCAGGGAACTGCTAGCTAGTAAAAGAAAAGAACAACAATAATTTCTGTTGTGACTTTAAAGTACAAATAATGTGAGAAATGCCCATGTAGGTCTAAAAATCAGTAAAATACTTGATTATTCCATTCTTAAACAAAGCACGTATTTCAGTTTTTTCCCACTTAAAAGCTTATGCCATTAAGTTTTATGCAAATAGTTTTATTTGACTTGAAATATTTGTTAAAAGATAAATGCAAGACAAACTCCTATTCTCAACTGTATTAGTTTCATTGTATGAACCTCAAATTAGGCATAACAAAAATGAACCAAGCTGATCTGATAATTAACTCAAAGAATGAACAATTTCTTTCAAGTGCCTACATAGGAATTCTGCAAGTTGGTATAGCTGGCAAGGGGAAATGAGATAAAAAATGACATTAGGCTGGCTGAAAAACCTCCAACACCAGGATGTTGTAATCTCATCAGGAATCGAAGAAGCAACATGACAAATGTGTTCTGGGTGCCATCACCTTCTAGGGTCTCAGACCAGAAAATATTGAAGTTGGGTGACTTCACAGAGAAAACGCAAGAAGAAAAACAGGGAGCTCTCAGGATCACTTGGCAAAGGAAAAGGAAAGGTTGATTTAACTCCTTATGCAGTTGGGGGCTTTTTATGCAGGAAAGAAAAAAAGGTATTGGTTGTTACAGGTGATTTGAGTTTGAAATATTTTTGAGGTTCCATTGATACCACTGAGAAACAGTCTAGAGTTTCTGAAACTAGCAGATAATAATTACACAGCAATTACACACAGAAGATGACTTTACTGTGAACCTCATTTAGGCTGGTTGTGTCAGGACGATTAATTGTGATGTGATTACAATCTCTATGGGCAAAGAGAAATTTGCAAGTAGTGATTAATATACCCAACTGTTGTATCAAAAAGATTTCCCAAAGTTCCTGTAAACTACATTCAAAATTAGTTAGGATGAAAAATCTAAATAGAAAAAAAACATGAACAAAAATTGTGCAGGCATAATAAAAATAAAAGAGAAATAGTTAATCCACCTCCCTCCACGATCAAACTTAAGCTAAAAACTCATTCAAATTCGTCAGCAACTGGAAACTACTAACTAAGTTGGTAACAAAAAAGGAGGAAAAAGTAAAGAATATTGATGGCATTGTGAAATGCAGAAATGCAGTAAGGGCGGCTATGGGCCTTGATGGAAATGGTGCTTCAACATTCAGGCTCTCTATATTAGGTAAAACAAAAAGTTTAAAAATACGTTAAGAAGAAAAATAATCCTAGCAAAACTGACAAAGTTGATGCAGAAAAGGCTGAAATAGTTACCTATTACTTCAGTATTGGAAATGAGTGGCAAGGAAATTATTTATATGCAAAGTTATCTACAAGTCCATTAAGAAATAAATAACTATTAAAATTCAGCAGCATCTTCTTCTGCCTGAGAGCTGTGCCACAGGGGTCTCAAGAGGCATGCTGCAGAGGGCTCTGCTTCAGAAACACCACGTAATATCCAGTTGGGCTGTAGGTAAGCGGAAAGGTCAATACATCTCTCCTCTGGGCTGGGAGTGGGAGGTGGAAAGGAGCAGAAGGTGGGGGCAGGGGACAAACAGGGCACTGCAGCCTTGCTCTCCTGCCCTGGAGTGCTGGCTGCGGCTGCAAGGCATGACTGCCAAAGGAGTGTTAAAAACCTGCCAAAAGCCACACAATAAATGGCGAAACTGCATCTAAGTGAGACACTTTGGGAGGGGGGTTTATTCATGCAATCACAAAGAAGATTCAGAGGCGTCTCAATTTCTGCATGAAGGACAGAAATAGTCCCCACTCAATCTTTCTCCATCAAGCAGAGAAAGCCATCACAACAGTTCAAGTAGGAGAACTCAAACCTGATCAAATGCGAGAGCTAGCACCAAATGTTAAGAACCAGGGCGAATAAATTATTTAAAGAGGTTGTGGATTTCTCTGTTTCTTGATGTTTTCATTGGCTTCAGCAAGGAGAGATTTCATACCACCAATTGCGATCAGCCAAGTCACTCAGCCAGTCTCTCTAGCCTCTGCCTGGTCCATGGAGAAAGATAAAAACTCCTACAGGGGATGATTCAGTGTGCCTAAATTCAGCTTCTGCTTTGAAATGCCTTCTGGAAGAAAACACCTCCCCCCTGCCTCCCTTCCTACCCCCTGATTATCAATGGTTCTTAGGGAGACCAGGTGTGTGCCAGGTAAGCAATTGGGTAGCACCAAATTTCTTTCTACTTTTGAGGAAAGTCCTCTACAGAAAAATCAGTGCAACAGGCTCTTTTTAAAGGTTAGAATGCAGGCACTGGTGAAAATGATGCATGTGGCCATTTCTGAAGAACCAGCAAATGACCTATAAAAGTCAGACCTTGAATAAAACACTTGCCCCAAACAGGTTACAACCAACCCCACCCCCCCGACTTGGTGCTATCTAGAAAGTATTTATTCAGTATTGCAGAGAAGCAACTAACTGGCTTTCACAGGTTACTTCCAGTTCACAATAGCTCATATCACAGAGAAAGTGAAAAGTCATAAAATAATCAGTACCTTCACTAAAGAGGCAAACCCACCCTTGTAAGCACTGAGGCAGGAAGAACTTCTGTAACAAAAATCTTGCTTTAGACAGAACAAGGTCTAATTGCATTTCTTTATATCCGAGTGATATAACCCCCCCCCGCCCCTTGGCAGGGGGTTTGGACTAGATGATCTCCAGAGATCCCTTCCAACCCCCCAAATTCTGTGATTTTGTGACAAAATCTAGACTGTGGATTTGTCTGTGTTTTGCTTTGCTTTCAGGAGGGACATGAAGACACTTTGTTTTCCTCTCTTATTTGCTGTCTATGAGTAGTGGTCATTTTTCTCCATCACTACAAACATCTATATTTCTTCCTTTACAGCAGCTTTGCCAGATGCCTTTTTATTTATTATATCTGTCACCTGCTAAAGTGCCATTTATCAGCTGACATCTTCAAAACTGCATGCTAGGGATGGGCTGCCATCCATCACTGAATCGGGTAAAGAAGTCACAACTGTGCAGCTTTCCAGCTACCGGCTGCCCAGGTAAAACCTGAAAACTTCATGGGACCCATATGCAACCATGAGCCACACTGAGGAGCTTGTGGGAGGCAGTGTGGGCTGTGAGTCTCTGTGGCTCACAGTGCATGGAAGTGAGAGCCCAGATACTCACACTCATAGATTGTCCCTAATGAACACTGCACATCGCAGGCAGGATGTGCCCATTTTATGTGTGGTGCTTGGAAAGGTGGCCCCACTCTTACTTTTCCTCCAGTCTGCGCTCACTACTTGCAAACCTCTTTTTCTTGAGTTGCAGTTTAGTAGTATGAAGCTAGTCAAGGCTAAGGGCTTTGTCTCCATGCTAAAAATCTCAGTGATTTCACTCCTATCCATTTCTAAACTGATGCAGTTAAACCACTAAAACTCCAGTGGGAACACTTTGGCTGATTTTTGGTTAGCCCATCCAGATTCTCAGCCGATTAAAGCTACACTAAATTAAGCATAGTGCAAAACTGTGCTAAGAGAATGCACTTGGAACTTGCTCTTCTTCAGCTAAAGTGGTTTACTAGACTGGAGTTGTTCATTCATGGGAAAAAAATGCAACATATTCCTAAGTACATTCACAGTGGAGAGCTGCAAAAACATTTTTTCTCTCAGTCGCTCATTAAGGGCTGCACATTGATTATTTATTTATTTCTAATTTAGCAACAGCAGTAACACAAATTGCCTCCTTGACCCGAGGTAGTTGCCAAATGTTTAGCTCAGAACCAATTTTGGTGCTACTGTAATCCCCTGAACTGGAGAGCTGGAGCAGAAGTAAAGCTGAGCCAACCTGAAACTGTAGCTGTGCAAATGGCACCAATCTAATTAAGTTATGAAAAACTGTCCCTCTGGAGATGACTCTCCTGCAGCTCACAAGCAAAAGGTGGAGAACATGTGAATCTGGCCACAAGCCCCAACTGCTGACAACCCAATTTTCAAAGCATCGATACACATGCTCTTCGGGAAGAAAGATAAGTGGTACTCTGGGGAACCACGTATTTGTTTAACTCTTTGTTCTGTACTAGTCCAGGCAAAGAGAGAATGTTTCATATTATGCTGAATACCATCTCAGATTCTGGCAGGATTACTTGTCAATATTATTACAGCCTCTTCAGTTACAGTGCTTTAGCAATAAAGTAGTTAGACTGGCTTTGAAATACAGAAATTCAGGCAATACAATCGCACTATGAAAGAGTGCTCATTAGCCTTTGGCTGACCTTGAAAAATTGCATTTCTCTCCAATTCTTCCACAAATTGCCTTTAAGGAGACCTCCTTATTTCTACCAAGTCACAAGGTTCGACTGTGTGACATATTTTTTAGCCGGTCTCTCACGATCAGAAGGCATGCTTGCCTTTTACATGCAGCCACAATTGCTACAAGGAGGATACATAAAAATGCTCTGACAGTCTTTTAATAGGGACATGTTCTTATTTATTTGGGATTTTTTTTTCCAACCTCAAAAGTTTCATAATGAAACAGTTGGTCTTATAAAAAGAGTCACTCATCAACTCAAATTTTATGTCTAGGTCACTGTAAGGACTTTGTCAGATTGTGACCGGGCATGGTCGTAGCTGAGGAAGCTGAATTACGTGTAACCAGATATATCTGGGGGCATGAGCAGGCTCTCAGAGGGATGTGTTCTCTTGTTTGAGACACATAGCATTGCCACAAGATCTGACTGTTGCTGGACATAGGTCACCAAATATGTTGAACCGTTAGGTTGACCCATATCCTGAATCTATGGCTCTGCTAACAACAGTCCTTGCAGCTTAATGAGAGATTCTCCAGCAAAACACTTGGACAAAGGAGGGGTGAACTCGGTCCAAGGTGCACCTTGCCCCAGCAAAGCACATTTTGACGCCTCCACAGTGAAGGGCTCAGACGTACTCTTTTCAATAGAACTTGGCACTGGCGTGTAACCCCTGACATAATTACCTGCCTGCAGCAAGGCTGGAGCCAAATCTGCTCAGCCATTCTTCTCTTCCTGTTGCACAGCAGATGATGGAGCGGAACAGTGCCAGAGGTGGGGAAAGGTGCCACCCGAAGGAACTGCCGCTTGGATGACACGATTCACCCAAGGAACTGGAGCCTGTCTGAGGAGCCTATCACAGCAGGATCAGAGCATGGTAACAGGCTGCTGTGCTACACCTGTAATGCCATGGCCACGGTGCTCTCGGACAGCATCCTTGCTGAGCAGCGCCTTTGCACACCGGCATCCCGCTGCTCAGCTCTCCTCACGGGAGCACCGCTGTCAGCATTGCCGCAGGAGAGGTCCCTCTTCCTTGCACCCAGGCGACGCAGCAGCGTGTGCTGGTGGATGAAGCAGCCGCACAGGTCTAATTCCACCCAAAAGAGGGCAGTAGTGCTTACGGACACACAGGCACAGTCAAGGCAGTCGTTTACACTCTGGCTGCTCGACTTTCCCAACCAGCTGACAGAAACTCCCCAGTTCTTGGCACAGGCAGAGCAGTCCACAGAGCTCTGTCTTTCACACACTCGGTTAGCCTCTGCTCTCATTTCCTCCCTTTGACTCATTAGTTGTTTTATCATCATTTCTCTGGAAATGTGATGAAAAAAATCACATGGATCCCCCCATGTCAGTGCTGAGTGCCCCGTACCAGGTGCCTCTGTGCTACCCCCATTTATCAGTTATTCAGCTGCCAGCCTGTACACGCCTTCTGCAGAAGCAGCTTCTCAGACGAACTGTGGCTTGGGTGTAGTCAGGAACGGAAAATTGGATACACCACAGTTTATGGCAATCAAGCAATGTTCAGAAGTTTGATGTCACCGGAAACCACTGATATTGTGAATAATTCAGAGCAATTAAAAAAATCCCCAATATAACCAGCTGGTTTTCTCCTATTGTAGCTGCTATGTTTCCAAGTAGCCTGTTTGTCCAATGCTTTCACTTTCACCTTTGACAGGTAGTTTACAAAAAAATATAATCAAACCCAAGCACCTGCCATTAACACTTGTACTTACCATGCTCATCACTCAGCCACAGGGCTCTATGGGTTTCCATGGTCGTAAGTGAACTCAGGTTACAGACTTGAAGTGGGGAGAGACATTCTCTTTGTTTCCCAGCATCAGAGGGTTTCTCAACCTGGCAACCTCTGCTGTGTTGAGGTTGTTCAGTTAATGCTGTTTTCTTGGCTCCCATGCTAAAAACACCAGACATACTAGCAGCAGCCAAGGTATTAACAACAAAAACAGCAGCAAAGACAATAGCTACACAAGTATAGCTCATGAGCTTAGCTTTGTTTAGTGGTACAGGATCTGCACAGCCTCTGAGAGCTGGAACCAAAGCAAAAACCACAGCCAACTTTCCCTCCTCTACTGCTCCTGACAGGTGGGAATGACCCTGCTCCAGACCAGCACAGCCCTTTACTCCTGGGTGAAATGAAATACGGCCCCAGCATGCTATGGTGAACACAGGCCTGGAGGTGTGATTTCTTACACAAAATATGTTTGGACAGAATGTGGTGTAGTAGCTGCAATGCAGCCTTTACACAGCTGGGCTGATACCATCACACAGCAGTCCCACAGATGATGCACCTCCACATGACCCTGTGTCCCCTCACCAGGGCTCCAAACAGGACAATGAGTCTGCCACTGCCTGCAGTGACAGGTCAGGGTCTCTGTGCTGAGAAGAAAGTTCTCCTTCAGGCTGAGTCCTAAGACTGGTATTCCTGGGTGTGAGAAGCCTAGTTAGAGGGCGGGCCAAGCTAGAATGTAGGTGGATGGGTAACACCTGAGCAGCTTCATGTCTCTGTCTAGTGAGAAAACCCTGTCAGAAGGGGTAGGAATGTCACCCCTTCACTGATAACTGTCAGATGGTGTCCTTTAAGACTGTTTCTTGCACTGACAGAAACCAATAGAGCAGGGTCAGGTCCTTAAATCACAGATGTACCCGCTCTGAAATGATCTGATTGTACCACATGCACAGCTCTAGCTGCCTTAGCATGGGCATGAAGCACTCCTGGGGTATCTGGCAGGATCTCAGGCTTTAGGGACTGGGATATGCCCTCTATGGGCACTCAGGAGGGCATTAGGTGACTAGGGCATTTAAACTGGGACTGTATTCTTGCATTTGAGCTAGATTGTCCATCTAAGTAAAGAGCAAAGTCTGTGACTTTTCCTGGACATAACCTCCTTTCCTGAAGCTGCCTGGACATACAATCCTCTAAGTAAAACCCAAAAACTTATGTCTCTTCAAGGAGAAAACCCCACTTGCACCCTCAGAGAAAGACCTACCACTCTTAGTGGTGCACGGTGCAGACAATTGAGCTAGTTCAACTGCACACTAATCCATGTGAAAAGAGAAGTGTGACTCTTGAAAGAAGAGTCAGGTTATTAGTACTGCACCTGAGACAAGAAGTTCTGGTCCCCAATGGCTCTGTAGTACTCCCAGAGTTGAAGCTGGTGTCGGAGTCAGCAAGTGACACAAGCATTGCATGATGTTCATCTGCTCTCCAATGCCTGTGTTGGTTGTTGGCACTTACCAGATATCTGCAGGCAGAACTTCAGCTTGGGCTGCAGCTTTAAAAGTGGCATAGATAAAAACCTGTGTTTGCTTCTATTTCTGATTTTTAAGCATGCATGGTTAGATGTGCTTACTTTCCATTTACTCTCCACTTCACTGCAGAGGTGATAGAACCAGGACAAGGACCCCCATAGGCAGTATGATGCAATATGGAAAATCTGTGCCTTTTTCTCCAGAAACAGAGAAAAAATTACTGCTATTGAGTGTTAGGAGAAGATGAGCAATGTCAGTATTACCGCATTTGAAAAAATGCAAATATGAAATTCTTTCCCAGTGAATAGTAACAGTTCCATGCTATGCAGAAATGCAGGGAATTAGGCTGTGTCATCCCATGTGATTTGCACATACTTAAGAGGGAATTAAATCCTTGTGAACCTATCCAGTTTTACAGATGTTGAGGCCTGATTTGGCTTGTTGATGTGCAAGTTTTACATGGAGGCAACTCCACTGAGACCTGTGGAGTCATTAAACACTGACACAAGAAAGCGGAGACTCAGATGCTGCCACCCTACTTGTCATGCCAAGAAACAGCAGGCATTTCCCAAACACTTCATCCATTGAGCAATAGCAGCAGCACTAGCAAGGTTTTCCGTGATTGGCTTTGCCCACAGCCTTACCCTTGAGTCCATGGGGGACCACCTCCTGGAGTAAGAGGTCAGTAGTTTATCTAGACCTGTTCTGGTTTGGAACTCCTTGCAGTATTACAAGGAGGTCAACATCTGAGTTCTGCCATTTGCGCATCATCCCTGCTCACAGGCTTTGTAAGGGTCCTTTGCTGTACCATTTGGTGCCCAGATTTCTCCTGCCTCTTAAATTACTGTCATATAGCGCAACCACTTTAATGGTGGAGCTAATGCAGCACCTTCTCTGCTGAAAGGCTCTGTTTCCGGTATCCTAATTGCAATATACCCCATCGTAATCATTATCACCTCCACTGAGGGATTGCCTTTTCACCATGTACTGGGCCACATGTTCTAGTTTATAGTGGTGCTACACCCCTGACCCTCCTCCTCATTTTTGCTGTCAAGAGAAAAGTCAAAGAAACATTCTTTACGTAGGCTCTTCTGAATGTGCAGGGACTGGAGACACGAGGGCTATGAGCATCCCTCCTCTGTGTGTGCAAGGATTGCTGCTGCACCATGCACAAGAAGTCAGGCATTATGCTGGGTGCAAACCACGTTCAATGCCAAGAGCAGCCTTTGAGCAAATGGAAGTCTGAGCCCCATGCATAGAGGAAGGGCGGAGCAGGCTATATCGGGATGGAAAAGCCATCTGTGTTGTGATACTGTGGGTTTTACATGCTGACTGATTTTACTTATGCAACTGCATTGGGTCTCCCCATGTCCTTGCACATGATTAACTTTTAGAAAAAGAGTAGGTGTAGGGATGCGTAAAAAGCTAAGTGTGTGCACACTGTGAGGAGGATCCAGGCTTCACTCATGATTTATGCTGTTTCCAAGCAGCAATTTGGCAGCCTTGCAGCCATGCAGCCTGATGTCCATGCTAGCCCTTGTGAATACAGTCTTGCAGTCTTTTCTTTTCTGGGCCTTGGAATCAACCCACGGGTGCTGGGAGAAAAGACTGTGTTTCCTCTTTGTTGTTTTGATATTTTCCTATGAACCCACCCAACTTTGCAACATTGCAAAATGAAGGCATTGCTGATTTTTTTTTTTTTGTGTGTCCTGCTGAGGGGAGGGACAGAAAGAGCTGGGTGAGATTAAACAATGGAAATTAGAGTGGAATGGAGGAGTGTGTAAAACAAGAAGGTTGAGTTTATGAAAAGCAGGACCGGGCTTGGGAGAGAACAGCCTTTATGAGTGTTTAGACGTTGTCTTATAGGTGTGCTATGAGTGCACCAAGTACCAACTCAGTAGACAGAGAAGGAACAGACAGGTATAGAGTTGCTAACAGAGCTTTTGTAAGTTGCTATTTAACCTCAGGCACAACTGGGTGATTTCACCTTAGCAAAAATCACTAAATACACATGGGCATGTGTGTAAATTGAATTGCCAAAAAAAAAAAAAAAAAAGAAAAAAAGCAACCCTTGGATTAAAAATGACAGCATAATCACACCAGGTAGTCCTAGGGAGTCTGGCAAACTCTGCAACTGCTTTGAGTTACTCTCATCCCCGGCAGTTCCCCGTTCAGTGTGTGGTCCTTGGCCGGGACGGCTGTGCCACTGATCTCAGTGCTGCCAGGCCTCCAGCTCACTTGCCTGTTCTCCCCTGTTGTGCTCTGTTTCATTATAATGGAGTAATACGGAGTGGTTGAAGTTCAGCTAAAAAGAAAATCAGGGGCTTCAATGTTTGACAGCCCTGCCTGGGATGGACCAGCAGGGCCTGATTTTTGGGAGGTGGTCAGTACCTTGTCTTTATGAATTTTGTGCATGAAGGCTTTCTGGGAATCCCATAAGATGGCTATGTCCTTCATCACCACCAAAATCCATTTTAAAACAGAGCACTCATTTTCATGTTTTCATAACGCTTAATTTGCAGGAATGTGATTAGACCTAATTAATGCTTGTAATCAATGAATGCTTAATTGCTTCCGGTGAAAAATGCTGGAGAAATGCAGAGCACTGCTTGATTGAATGCTCTTTCATTGGCTAATGGATCACTCTGTTACTCTTTTAGATTATGCTTAAGCAGGCAAAATATCTGTGCTGGTGTAAAACAATCCTGTATTGATCTCTGCAGCCAAGTGGGGTCTTTCCAGTAATTAGAAGGGTGGTGACAGGAACAGACTTAGCTGTCTGGAGGACAACAGGGACTGGAAAGAGTTTGGGGTTTTTTTGTTGCTGTTTTTGTTTACTTGGGTATTGGTTTGTTGGTTTTTTTTTGTTTGTTTGTTTGTTTGTTTGTTTTTCCTAAATTTGAAAGCTATGCAGTAAATAGCAAGGAGAAGACTGGTTAGGTCTTTTGACTTTTAGCTGTAAAAAAATCATTTAACATTCTCTGATAAGCCTCTTGATTTAAACAGAGAAGCAATTTCTGCTCCCTGGGAGTTCCATTTGAGTGAGTCTGGCCCCAAAACTTCACAGGCTCAAATCTCTGGAACCAAATTCCAGGAAACATTCATATGTGGATGATGCATCTGTAACAGATACAAAGGGGAGAGTGGAAACATTTGGCAACTAGGAGCTGAAATAATTTATAACTCCAGCTGGTACTTCTCTTTTTTCAGGTGAAATGTCTTGAGGGGAGGAGGAGAACCTGTCAGTGGCATGTTTTGCACTATGTCTTGCCTTTTCTTCGTATTTAGGCTTTCCCCCATGAATTATTCAAATGACGCCAGTTTCATGAGCACAAGGAACCAGCACTAGTTTGGTCTGCTCTCCAACACCTTGCACAAAGGCTTCCAAGGAGCATTCTCACTGTGTTTTTCTGGATTCACACTAGTGTGCATGAGAGCAAACTGCAAGTCAGTCTCTCTGCGGGCTCTAGGGACCACACAGATGTGGGTCCTAATGCCTGATCTGATTGTCTCTTTCTGGATACTGCCAGAGCAGAACCATTTATCCAATGCTAAGCATCCAGAGGGCACAGATCACAGCAGATTTTCGGAGGGAACAGAGGACCACAGGGATCCCCCGGCATCCTGCAGGCTCACTTCCACTGGGATGATGTTGCTGACATTCCATGCAGATCAGTAATGAAACTTTTCCATAGAAAGAAAAGAGCATTCAAAAAAGCAACAGACATGAAAGCTATGAGAAACTGATTTCCAGTTGCCTTATACTTCCAAATGAGCTCTGTGGCACATCAGAGCTCACCCAGCACTTGTTTGCAAGGCTGAGTATGTACAGGAGCACCAGCATCAGCACATATAAATCTTGGATTGCAAGTGAGGTTTCCACAATCCAGCCCACTGTCTCTTTAACTTTATGGTCTGTTCAAATGCTCAAGCTTGTTCTCTAACATAAATACAATGACTGAATTTCCCTCCCCCTACATTACTCCTCTTGAGCTGTAGAAGATTATAGGAAATAGATAAAAAACTGCTTGTTTCTTTGACGAATGCAAGGCTTAAAGACCACCCTCTGCTCTTGAGCAAAATCAGCTTATCTTTACCCCAAAAAATGTTTTTACTGAATATGAGCAATCATTTGTGTGTGGCCTGCACGAGACACTCAATTCATCTTATTAGAGGTTATCCTTTGAGGAGCTTTAAAAGGAAATGCATTGTTCTTAATTACTCTTATCTCAACAGCTGTATAATTCCTGGGTTTGATTAAAAAAAAAAAAAAAGAATATGCAAAGAAAGATTATACTGAAAGCTGGAGATGGGTGTGAACCCAGATTGCAGAGCTGAACCTCAGCTCTTAGTCTGTGGTAAACTGTCTTCCTCTTTTCCTTCAAGAAGATGTGTGTCCTTTCTCTTCTTTCAAAATTAAAACATGAAACTGTGCTGAAAACAACAGAAAATATCAGAAGAATATGTTTCATCTCTCTTTCTGTTTTTAAATTTGTGCTAATGGTTTTTTGTCGTATCAGAAAGTGGTAAACAAGATTGGTGAGGAAACACTCCTGTGTCATTCTTGCACCCCAAGCTACCCTGAAAAATTTTGTAAGTGCTTCCATCAGAAAGGCCCAAACTCAGTAATTCTTTTCCATTCAATGAAAATTTAAAAAAAAAAAAAAAATCAAAGCAAGTTGAGATTTGGGTGAAATTTACTACCATGCTAAAAAGCCGCTTTATGTTGGTTAAATATTTGCACAAAAAGTGACATTTGCTGTGATGCTGTACGGTTGTCACAAGCTGCTAACCACTTTGAAGTGGAGCAGCACATAATGGATCGAATTCTCTACAGAGTCCAGTGCCAGAGTTTCAAGTGCCTGGCATCTCACATTTGGTCCAGATTCTCTGAAGTGGTCAGCATCCAGCAGCTTCTATTGTGACAGTAAGTGGAAGATGTTTTGCAAAAGGGCTTAGCTACCAAGCTGCTGAATTCTTCTGAAAAATCTGGTCCAGGATGGTATTGAAGGCAGTTTCATCTGGTTTGATTGAACCAGCTGTTGAATCAGAGTGGATTCCTTGTACTTCTTATTATAACATACCTACGCTGTAAAGTGCTGCCCCCTCCCCAACAACCAGGTAGTTGGTGCATCCTGCTTCCAACTGGTACCATGTTATCATCCCAAAAATACCTTTTTTCTTCCATTCCATCTCCTCAGGCTCAGCCCCAATCTCTATATTTACATACAGAAGGGTTTCTTCCCACGGTTCAAGGCTGAATCCAGTAATGTTGAGAGGACAAAATGTCTCTCTTTTGGTCTCTTACTAACTGACATGCTGAAAAATGAGCACTGTTTCAAGCTGTGGGAGTTGGACTGTGCTAGAAGCATTAGTCCTTGCACACACTTCATACTGAGGTACACATGCAGTATATGTGTGCTGCGAAAAGGCTACAGGCAGCTCTGGAATGACAAACAGGAACCTTACAGTTACTGAGGGAAGCTTTTTGTTGATATCTTGCATAAACAGTCTGATGGAGAGGTCTCAGTTTCCAGTTTCAACTGAGCTATTTAGTGCTCATGACATTTGAAAACTAGACTGCTTTGGTGCCACAATATGGAAGTAGACTCCAACTTTCAGAGGCATTAGAAATCAAAAGGAATTAGACACCACTAAAATTAGCTGTAGAAGCCTTATTTTATCCAACTTAGTAAACTTTGGCCTCACCTTCCTTACACTCCAAATTACCAATTTAAAGGTAATTTAGGTAATTTAAAGGTAATGGTATTTACATTTCTATACCAATTTAAATGTGTAAAATAAGTTAAGCAATTGCCACAACTGCTAACCATACTGCTTTTCTCTCAGCCATGAAGTAGGAAGTTGGAGGATAAACTCCTGTGTTTGACTCACTTCCCAAGCTTATCCTGGTTCCTCTGGATGGCATCCTATCTCTCAAGCAACGGCACTACTCAGCTTGGTGTCATCTGCAAACTTGCTGAGGGTGCACTCTATCAATTTTTTTGTGATTTATGAAGTTATTAAACAGCACTAGTCCCAGTATCCCCCTGAGGGATACCACTTGTCACTGATCTCCATCCAGAAGAGTCATTGACCACTACTCTGTGGATGTGACTGTCCAATCACATTCCTTATCCACTGTATAGTCCATCCACCAAATCCGTCTCTCTCCAATTTGTAGAGAAGGATGCTCTGGGGAATGATGTCAAAGGCATTACAGAAGTCCAGAGAAATGACATCTGCAGCCCTTCTCTTGTCCACTGATGTAGTCATGCCATCATAGAAGGGTTGGTCTGTATTTCTCACAGCACGCTGAGGAGTTCACAGATGTGCTGAGAAAGGCATGTGCAAAAGGTAGTGGGACTGTCAAGAGGCCACATAAGACAATTGGAGCCCTATGAATGCCACATAACATAGGACATGGTCCATTCCTTAACCAGTTTCTCCTGAGGACTTCAGAGTGAAAAAGCTGCCCAGTTTTCACGGTGTATCACCACTGCACACACAAGAGACTTGTTAGCCATCCAAGGCACTTGCTTTCCTCCCATAAAGAACATGGTAAATCTCTAGAATATCCTGACTGCCTGTTGCTTTTCTTTTTTCTTTTTTTGAAAGAATTCTAAAAGAGTTAATCTTGAAGATGCTACAAAGAACTTCCGTAGGTGTCCCTGCAGATATATTGCCAGGTTACAAGGCACTACCTGCAACTACAAGCAACTACTGTCCAAACATCTGTAGTTCAGGACAGCACAGTACACATTGTTCATGTTTCTCCTATATTTTTGGGTTTGTAAGGTATGTTTTTCTTTCCAATAGTTCTTAAAATTTCAAGCAAGCACAAAACATGCTGGTTCTAAAAATCTAAATCTTAATGATTTTTTCATTACAATCATTCCTTGGTGTACTAGCTGCATGGTAATAATGGGTAATAAATCAGTTTGTGATGGGAGCTCTCTACTGGCATTCACACAGTTGTGAAGAGGTTCTGGCTGTTGGTATGTTCAGCAAGGAATGGTATACTTTTGTACAGCCCTCCACCCAGTTAATATGAACATGCATGTGAAGGTTGCCTCCTGTCCACACAGCAACTGCTGACAACACCTAGACACTATTTCACTGTAAGATATACTCCTAGTTAAGCAGTATTAGCTCAGAAGTCCAAGCTGCACCTGAAAAGATGCCCAGCTACTATCATTAGTGGATTTGGGTCTTCCTTCCTGAATAGTACAGTCTCCATTTCTAATCCCCAAACAGTGATGGTCTTGCTTTTATTTCTCATTAGTGAAAGGCTACAGGAGCAGTACAAGATTAATGACTGCAGCACAGCCTCACTCAATACCTACAGAAACAGCAGCTGTTACCTCATACAAAACAATACTTTTCTCTGGGGTACTCATTCTACCTACATCAGCAATAGAGATAAGGACATTTACAGTTTCCTAAATTTCTTATCTTTATCTCTGGACTCATTCTTAGTGAATGTATAAAGCCCCACTGCTAGGCAAGAAACAGAGAGAGAGAAAAAAACCTCCACAAAGTTTAAAGATGCACCACAGCCAGATTTAAAAGAAACAGCAAGGGGGTATGGCAACAGGCCATCTCTTCCAAAACAAGCTCTGACTCCTATCCAGACATATGCTTCCCAAAGGGTGAAACTGCCAAGCAGGTATTGATAACAGAGGAATTGTTTTCAAATGCTTATTTTTATATAAAAAGATTAACATCTGCCGCTGAACAGAACCTGACTGTTAATGGGAACTTTAATGCACCGTCCATGCAGAAATAACTATTCACCAACACCGCAGAGATCCGACAGGACAAAAAATAGCTTGACTCATCCAGACAGTAATTCAAAGCAGCAAAATATATCCAATCCTACCCAAAACCCCATCATGCATTTTCCACGTGGAAAGTAGACGGCTCTCACAGAGAATATCTTGTTGTCCTAAGCACTTCTGAAGTTGCACTAGAAAAATCTCTCTTCCAACAAGTCACGCAACATTAATGGACACATTGCTACTTATCACACATGTGCATAATTTTGTACAGCTTTGTACACTTACGCTGTTGCTAGTGATACAATTTAGCCAGGACTTGACCTGAGGAATGATTGAGCAGTCTCTGGACATGCAATGATCCCAGCAAAGGGCTGGGGGTGCCCAATATCACTCATGAAAAAGCCCGTGTTGTACCAGTTGTCCTATATCCTGCAAAACATTCAGCTGGTTTATAGCAACAGCTTGAGCACATACTGATTTGGGTAAGGCTTGTTCTCTTGGTGGAGTCCTAGAAGTGCCTGCCTGGTTCAGATTTTGCTGAAGATGTAATCCTGCTCCAGTATAATTGGTCTCATTTTATGACCTTGGGTGAAGCATCAGGCTGATTCTGAATGTGTGCATGTAACTATGACTATCATCCATCCCACGGCATCCAGAAGAGATGAGAATAAGTCACCCACTCTTCATTGGCCCAATGTTCCCAGCTGCTAATGGATGCCCTGTTAAGTGGAAAGGAAGGACTGTGCATTTCTGAACCAAGAGAATTTCTCACATCATAAACAAGATGGATGAATGTCATTTTAGCAGACGATACAGCTCCCTTTTCTTTTAATTTAGAGATGGGTGAAATAGCTTGGACAACATAAAGTCTGATTTCCTCTAGAGCCTTGAGGTGGCCTTAGCAGAGAATTAGATATAATAGACATGTTAAAATAACTAGATCCCATTTGAAAACATCAAAGAAACAGAAACACCACAGGCCACATTTTTAAAAACTGGCTGCCTGAACAGTGAAAGGAAAACTGTGTAAGCACCACCTCATATACCAAATATGCACTGATGTGTGCGAAAAAGGATACTCACATATCCCACCACCATTTCTCCTCAGGCAGTTGTCCATTCCCTTACAAAAAACTGGTTTTGTACTGACAGAAAATAATCAAAGCCATTTGTAAGAACATTTGGGTTATCTAATTTTGAAAACATAGCCTTAAACGATACACTCTGCCTGAAGAGGACTGGTATGCTCTACCAACATGCAGAGCTGTTGCCAATATTAGTATTCGGGCTGGTTCAAATTTCCGTACAAATCTTGATTTTAAGTACATTCATTTCTGAACACTCAAATGGAAACACTGACTTTTGTAGGACTGATTTTCAGTACTCTCATTTTCAAATGAGCCCTTCAGGATATCTCCTGCTAGGCCTCTCTCAGAGTCCGTAGGCAGTTTTGGAAAGGTAACCTCAATCAGATATTTTTTCTCTACCATGCTCCTTCTTACAATGCTTCCTGGGAGGAGTAGTGTCATGGTGCAGTTTCCAGGTATTGCAGAGAATGGAAAAAACCCCAGTTAGACAGCATCAGCCTCTAGGCTATGTTGTCAAACTGCAAGAAGAGGGGAGAAAAGCAAAAAGTATTTTAGGGCATCTTTCCACCGTCTTCAGCTGCCCCAGCATGAGGATTAACATTCTCCAGGGAGCCTGAGGTGAGCTGGCTAATGCCCTTCAGCCCAGTCACTCCAGCCCACAGTCCTTCCCCCTCTGGGGAATGCTGCCTGACCTGGGCACGCATCAAGGGAAAATGGATCAGGAGGATGGGTGTGAAGCTGGTTGAGCAGCCCAGAGGCTCCAGCCCAAGATTTTGCCAGTCAGTTTTACAACAAACATTTGTGGGTCCCAATGAGAACACTTCAAAACACTAGAGCTCACACTGCAGGCAACAACTGCAGAGCACAGGGCTTATTTATTTATTTATTGTTATTTTTTGATTGCAAATGAATTTGTTTCTACACTTTTTAAATGGGGGTGGGGCTGGGAGTGTGGAGCGGGGAGGGTTCATGGTATAAAAAGCTACTACTTGCCCCATGCAGTGGAAGGAGTTATTTTTCCATCAGGGAAAAAAAGAAGCAACCTGAACTGGTGCACTGCAAAGCCACAGCAGCAGCTCCTGCAGACTGGGTCCATCACAAGATGACCCTTTTTAAAGCTTGGGAGTCAGGTTTAGTGCTCAAAAAGTGAGGAGCAGGTAGCACAGATATGTTGTTCAAGCCTCTCTGCACAACTCTGCCAGCATAGTGCATCTTCGCCGTGTCCTGCAATAACCTTGCTCTCCCAGGCCCTGGGAAGAGACTTCTGTAATTTTCTCATAATTTGATTACTTGCATGGATTTTTCTACAGCATGCCTCACCAAAGCATAGTCAGGGTCTCTAATCATGGAGCCTTTACATCTCTCCATGGTGTCTTTCAGATTGAGCAGGGGTATTATTTCCATTTTTTTCCATTTTTCAGATGCAGAGATGCTCTGCTCCAGGGCCAGCCCAGGAGCCTGGGAAAAACTGGGGAGAAGCAGGCTCTGGGTGCAAGCAGGGGTGCAGGTGAGAGGATCCCGGCACTGTGTCAGGATCTGTGAAGGTTGACTGGGAGTTGCCATGGCCACAAGTTCATGAAAGCCATGTGGGTGCAAGCTAGCACATCCCAAACCCTGACACACAGAAGTAGAGGCAGCTCCCTTGATTGGTCCATTTTTAAATCCTGTGGACTTGAAAGGTCTGAAAGGTCAGTGCTCTGTACAAGGAATATTTGCCAACATCAGCTTTCAGCTACAGTGACACCTGTCTGAACAATGATCTCCCAAAAGTACTAAACACCTGCAAAATTCTGAGGTTCTGCTCTTGTTTGCTCATCCACATTTATCACATTTCTGTTCTCTATGAATTATTGCAATTTTTAAATGCAGCAGTATCATCCGTGAACATTCAGAAGAAAAGCTAAAAAAAATTTAAGAAAATAACCAAACTATTGGGGGTGTGTGTGTGTCTCTAAAAACCAAGACTCCAACCCTGATCTAAACCAGACTGTTTCTTTCCTTCCCCCCATCTGTCTCAGAGAACTGGAAGGGAAAAGACTCCATCAGTCTTGGAGTCTGTAAACCTTTCCCCTCCCTAACATCCGAGACAAGACTTAAAGAAGAACCAGTCTGGAACAGGACATGAAAAACCTTCTGAAAAATGACTAGAGGCCTAATGCTGTCACTGTCCCATGTTTATTTTTCTTTCTTTGATGTCTGATGTCAAAGAAAAAATAATGTCATCTGCTGGAAATTCAAACATGTTTGCATTTTGAGGTAATTAGAATTAATGTCGGAGGGCAAAACTAACACCGAGCCACTCCAGTCTTTCCCATGTGAGGAAAACATTCCATAATGACTTACATTTAATCTGGGAGCTGGCAGACAGTCAGGAGCAGTCCGGATTCAGGCAACAGGGTAATATTTCAAAAGAATTTTCTTGAAAAAATAAAAAATAAAATAAAAATAAAATAAAAACAAAATAAAATAAATATCTATATGTGCTTTAATTTATAAATGATGCCAGTCTGACTGTGTTGCTCCAATCCCAGAAGGGTGTAACTCTGTTAAAAATCAACAGCTGACAAGGGTGTAAATCAGTAATGGCAGCCCTGGTTCAAGACCACCACTGCTTCCTAAGTACTCAGCACCCACAATTGCAGCCAGATTTTCTAAAGAGCTCAAGCCCCCATTCCCATTCAAACAAAGGCCAGATTTTTGTAAGTGCTTAGCACGCAGTTTCTCCCCATTGTGGCACTAATGGCAGCATGCTGAGATCTTTTGGAAAATTGGTCATACATGTTTGTTTTGGACCAAACCTTGCCACCCTTATACATGTCGAATAGCATCTTACTCAGTGAGGAATCCTACTAAGCAGTACCTCTCTGTGTAAGTATTGCTGCAAAAGGACTCTCTCTCAAAAGAAAATTGCAAGCCATGTTGCTCAATGCTGCCCTGGATGAGCATCAGAGACTCTGGTTATTACCAATCTATGAAAACCTGAATATAATCAAACTGAACTGAACAGCTATGGGTTAAACCCTGGCTCATGAGAAACAATTTGATCCTCATAGGGCAAAAAAAAAAAAAAAAAAGGTTATTTCTGGACTGAGGACTTTCATTTGAATTACTCAGCTGTCTTCAGGGGTTAAAAATAGAAAAGCAACCTTTTCCAGTTCAAAGAAAATAAATGGCTACACTTATCTGGGTGGGTAATTAGAACCAGCTGAGCTCCAAGAGTTGTAATCCTCCACACAGCTAGTCCTTACTGAGGAGTAGCTTCCTAGCAGCATTTGACATATTAGAAAAAATTACATTAATAAGGATTGCTCTGGGTTAAGTACAATGCAGATTGTTCCAACATTCAAAGGCAGGTTATTGGTGATAGAAGTATGGAACAAATTAAAACATTCAAACACCAAAAGAGAAAAGCCTTTCTTTTCACATTAGTTGATTATGACATCAGCTGAGTTAAAAGCAGAACAAATGTTGTATCTTCCCTTCTGCAACTTTGCAGAAGTGCATACCCTGGCCCCTGGCATTGCACAGCTGTTGTGGCAACCTAAATGAGTGCAAGGATGGCTAATGCACTCACATGGTGTGTCTTGTGCTGCATTTCCACCTCATCACTTCCCCAAGAACCACGGGAACGTCAACAATTATTTTCCCCTTTTCAAGCACTGTAAATGAGTTTCTCTTTGTCTGCTTTTTCTAACAGGTCATGTGGTCCAACAGATAAATATGAAAGAGAAATGATGCAGGGTCATTTCTGCTGGCTGGCCCAACTCTCACTCAATGAGCTTGGGCAGAATGACTATGTATGGAGACAGAGTGGTAAAGGAGCTGCTCTCATGGTGCATCTTGCTCAGCTGTCTGTGGTCACATTATGACTCTCTAACTCCCTGTGTGTGCAGCTGAAGCCCTGGTCTTACACAAGTGTAGTTCAAAAAAGTTACCCTTGTTCTGTATCATGGCATGGACAGCTGCAGTGGAGGTAGGTGGGATGTCAGCCTGTGGGATGCCTTTTCCAGTCCCTCCACCATGCTGTTGCAGCACATTCTTCTATTGACTTCTACTTGACAGCCAGATAGCAATTGCAAAGGCAACAGATTAGCTGGAACAATCGGCAATGTCTTTCTGCACAGAGGATAACATTTTAAAAGCCAATTTTTCTTCATGTTTCATCAAAGCAGCCTATAGGAAAATGAAATCCCAAACTTTGATTATAATCCAGATCATCAGTCTTTTTAAGCCTGCAAAACTGAAAGTAGATACCTCTTATATTTAAAACATATTTTCTTTATTTAATTGTGGCCAAAAAAAGTAAAGCAATAGCCTACTGTCCTTTTCAAATTTACATTGGCCCATACAAACAACTCCAAAGACAATTTCCCTAATTTGCAACTGCCTCCCAGGCCTGGACTTAACCAGGCTGTTTTCCATGTTGACAAGACAAAAGCACCTCTAACAACTGTAGAAGCCTATTCCTGTGAATGTCAAGGCCATACAAATTCCTGGGCCCTGAGTGCTGCCTACACATCAGATGTGCTCCAGCCACAGCCAAGCAGGAGGCTAGAAAAGGAGGAAGAGGGCCATGGAATTAATTTCTTGATGTTTTCTTCAGCCCTGACCTTCTCTGCTGCTTCCCATCTTCCCTACCCTGTTAACCTTCTCCCATTTTCCTCCCTGTCCACCCAAATGCAGGGTTGCCTGTTAGGGGCAATATCAATTTATGCAGCTATGGGAAGAGCTGAGGGCTGATCAAGAGCTGAGGGAGAATTGTATATACGTGCTAAACCAAGCTGCGAGCTCTTCTTTTAGAAGAGCATTTGCCCATTGTTTCCAGCCACGTCTTCTCAGGAAAGGCTGATGAGTAGTGGTGCAAAATGGATTGTCAGGAGGTAAGTTCTGACAGAGAGGAAAGGCAGCACAGCTCCAAATCTCTAGGTCTTTTTTATCTGCAAAACATATTTCTCTCTGTGTGCTTCTTTTTAAAGAACAGCACTACTATCACAGCCTGCCTTCTGCTTGATGCTCTCTCCCTATCTTGTTACCTCCTCATGTTCTTCACTGCTTCTCTCCTTTGTTTTCTGTCTTTTAGTCCTTGTGCTTTTGCTTCCTCCAGCTCCCTTTAATTTAGAGCAGCCGAAGTTTGCACAGCATGGGTACGGTGAGATTAACCAGGTTTGGAAAATTCGCCTTTGCTGTGCACACATGCTCTGTTTTCTTCCCTCCACTCCCAATGTAGAAAAATATGTCCAAAACTGCTGTGAAGTTCCTCAGTGAAGAGCTGGCACAAAGCTCCCTAGCCAGAGCAGTGCCATGCCTTTGTCTTGCACAGAAACCCACACACAGCTTACAACAAACAGAATGCCAACTGTTAATAAGAATAAAAAATGCCTCCCCACACAACATGCTAGCACTTTAGTTAAAAAAAAAAAGGGAGAAATTAAAAAAGATATCACACAAATCACCAGTCTTTCATTGCTTAATGTAGATGTATTGTACCCAAAACTTGTTTCACTTCATTTAGTGTGAAGCTGTGGTAAGTCTGTTAAAGCTGAAGGAGCTGCATCTGCCTAGAACTGGTGCAAGCCAGATCACAATCAGATCCATTACATCTATTGCTATAATATCATCACCTTCCATATGGTGCCGCAACTAGTCCGTATGCTGAACTGAATGTTGCCTAAAATCTGTTCATCCCAAAAGCTGTATCCATCTTAGGCTCTCTTATACGAAGAGAAGCACTTCCCTGCATCCCACAAAGATACAGGCATTGTCATACGGCTTCTGAAGAGTTCCAGTGTGCTAACAGAGGTTTCGCCACCCATCTCCACCTACTTCTGAACACAGACACTCGGAATAGGCTCTCTGGCAAAGAGCAGAGCTGAACTTCCTTAGCAGAGTCTGTGTGGCCTTGGTCCCTTATAAGCTGTACACTGCAAATAGGTCCTTCACTTTTGCTAACTCACTCCTCGCTTTCTCAAGGATGCATGTGAAGCTTAACCCTTTGAAGTAAAAGGTTTCCAGCTTCTTCCTCTCATCTATTACAAATAGTCTGTGTGTGGACTTTCTGGTCCTGGTTAACAACCGCTATATCTAATTACTTAAGATATATACCTGTGCCAGTATCCCACCTATTTTTTCATACTTCACTTCCTTTGGATGAGTACTCTGGTGTCCCATTACTTTACTGAATACAAGTTTCTCCCAAGTTCCTCCAATCCAAGAGTCTTCAATCCTGATTATAAATCCCTGAAAGGAGAGTGTTAGAAACAGGAATCTTTGAAAGACCAACATGCAAATGTATTTATTTTCCCAAAAAGATTGTCACACCTGAACTTCAGTTTAAATGTCTGATCTAATGGGCAGAGGGATTTGCTACTGTTTTTCTAGCACTTTTTGCCTCACTGAAATGTCCTCATATTTATTGTAATCAAGTTCCCCACTTTTAAAATATCAAATCTAAATTGCCAGTGATCAATACCATCCAGAGGAGCACAAACACTCACTGTCTGTATTAACTCCTGCTTTTTCCTTAGGGGTAAACTGAACCTCTCCCAAACTATGCATCAAAATGAATGGCTTTAAATAGCAGTCATCTGTGGTATTAATCAAGTTTCTTCTTAAAACCATCCCAGATGTGCCACTCAACCAGCTTATACTGGTTTCTGTAAGAACACCCACTGTTATTATTGTACCAACAGATTTTGCAACTTCCTTAATTTCTTTTAACGCATGAAGGTCTCAAGCTGAGATCTTTTGCAGCAATGAGGGTGTGCTAACAGCAGAGGGTTGCATAAATCTGTGCAGCCTTTCCAGCAGACTCTGAACGCTGTAGGTACAGTGTGGACAAGGGCAGGGTTACTTTAAACAGCTTGCAAGCCCTGTAATGTAGCTGACCATTTTCTTTAGCCTGGTAGCTACTGGAAACAGGACAGAGGAGAAGGAGATGTAAACTTGACCTTACATAGCTGCATAGGCACATGAACAGAGATTGTACGAGCCCAGCTGCACTTACCCAAGTCCTTTTTATCCATAGTTAGAGGGACAGGGAGTATGTCAGGAAACCTGTTAGAAAAGGCAAGCGGATGGGCAGGGACCCATAGACACTGCACCAAAGCAGCGAGGAAAAATGGTGTTTGGCAGAGGATGAGTATCCTGTAGAAGAGCTCTCCATCTGGGATGTCTGGGACATTCTGAGAACTTTTCTTTCCACCACCCTTAGGCAGTGGGAAATTATTACCCCTTGTGTGAGCGGAGAGGAAAAGAACTAGGCAGTCTCCATTTCAAAATGCAGGAGGTAGGTGGGTGCCACTGCCAGGTATGTCCATTCTGGCAATTCTTTGGGGAAGTGCTGTGTATGCATGGTCCAAGAAACACTGTGGCAGTACTCCCCTCTGTTGCAAGCTCCCACAACTATCTTGTGGATTTGTTGATAAAAGCTGTCCCCAAACTGCTCTCTGTAAGATGACCCAATGCTCCCTGGATGTGAAAGTAGATTGATGTATTATCTATCATACATTCTTGATCTGGTCTTTTATTGACTTTGTCACACTTTAAAATTTGAGATTAACACACTAAAATCAAAATGGTAAAAGCAAAGTCAAGGAAGGCCCTGTGAAATGACGCTCTACATAGTTGAAAGTCTTTGTAGTGTTGGTGTTTTTCAGTCATATCCCTAAGACAAATATCAAACAGCTCTATAACCTTACAGAAATCCAATAACAGTTTTTTATGCAATGGAAACATTTTTGTAGAGACTTACATTTTATTTGGGAACTGGCTATCTGTTACAACCAGAAATTCAAGTCAAAGCAATGGAGTAATATTTCAAAAATGATGAGACCAAAACAAATAATCACATGAATGGTATTATTTTGCAAAACATGTGATCCTCAGTAATTTGTGGTTTTTGGTCTCTGGTGCTAAAACTGTGCTGTGTCTTTAATCAAGCTAATTATGCAAAACTCTCTGAAGGTCACAAAAGGTTCAGGCAGAGGCTTTTTGGTGCTGAAATGCAGACCAAACAGCCATAGTACATTGTTCTGATTAGAAACGAAGCACTGCTTTCTTCAGACTATGACTGTGTTTGAAATTCCACTGCGAAATATCGGCATTTATACCTTACATACCCTCAGACTGCTTTGCACAGTGCTGCAAAAAATCAAATAACCCTCTCCCTCTCTTTAATGTGGATATGGAAAAGAGCTTTCTCTTTCCATCACCGTGCACTCTAAAAACATTACATTATACTTAGAGCATTTATTTATTTTTGGCAGCCAGCCAGAGGAAAAAAAAACAATCCCCTTTCAAAAATACCCCTCCCTGTGAATTGGATTATGTTGTAATCCATTCTGCATCTACCCCAGGCCTGCTTGCCTTGTGGGGTAAAATGACAATGTTTTGGATGGTCTGCAGGGCTGGGTGGAGGGAGTGGACCATCAGGAGACTATGATATAGCCCAGGTTTCTCTCCCACTCCTTAATTTTATGGCCACAAGGAAAAAACCTGTACACAGAGTGGGCTTTGTCCATCTGCGAAACACGCGCTCACCCAGGTTGCTGCTGTTCCTGAGGTCATGGCGCAGGACAGTGCGGAGTGCTTTGCAAAGTGGTGACGCCAGCCCTGACTGCCACAATGGCTGTGGGGTGGGCATGGAGTGATCTGGGGGCATTTCTACCCCACCAGCACTCCTCAGGGCTGCCAGCCAGGTGTAAGCCATTGGTGCCATGCCTCATTGCAATGGCGTAGCTCCCAGGACTCCTGCAAAGCTTTGCTGAGGCTCCTCTCCCTGCAGGGCCACTGCTTGTGCTCTTTGGTTGCCATTTTACTTTGCTCTTTCCCTGCAAACTGCTACTCTCCTTTATTTTCTTCTTCCTGAGTGGTCTCTGTGGCCACTCCATCTGACTTTGTGGTGAGTTGGGGATCGCTGGTGTTCTGGAAACCTGATCACCACATCTCTGGCTGCAGTGTAGGGACCAGAACTCTCTTCCACATAAATTGAGGGCAACTTGATGACAAACTGAAGGGACTTCAGAGAGAGGAAAAAATGAGCCAGGGCTTAGATGTGGGCTGAAGGAAAATGAAGGGAATGGGCTTTGCACATATCTTGGCTGAATGATATCTAATTGGGCTATGATAATTCCCCATAAGTCTTAGGAGGATATAAACGCTTAAGAGGCAAAGGGATTGATTAGGACCAGAGAAGGGAGTATAAGTGGAATTAATGAGATGAAATGGAGAGCAGGAAGATTTATGCTTTAGAGTAACATTTCCTATTAATGACATCTACTACAGTGTGGGGTAGGATTCCAAGGAGAAGCAATGAAAACCCTGTTGCTTAAGTTCTTTCAGAGAAGACTGGACAAAACACTCAAGAACACACTGTAGGGAACAATTCCACAGTGACAGGATGGAAAAGAGGATCTAATAGTAGCTCTTTCCATTTTAATTTATATGATGACCTTATACTAGAGAGTTGTTTTTTGAGCTGCCAACCAGACATCAGTAAAAGAAACACGCTAAAAGTCCTTCTGGCATTCCATAATAGTCCCATTTTTCCCTACTTCCCAAGTCCTGTCTGTTACACATATACACCACAGACCTGATGATTTATAGCAGAAACGTCATCCTCCAGTCATCCCATTTTGCTGAGTTACTGCAGGGTCTCTGAACAGTGGTTGTCTTGTGTTGCATATGAGCTAAAACATCACAGCACAGCACAGTCAGATGATTCAATATTAATTTCCTGGCTTTGAAGAACCGAACAGTCAAATCTTCAGTGTCATTTTAAAACCATTTCTTTTTCCTATTACCTTTTCTTCACATACTCAGGCAACTGTGTAGAATAACATTTGGAAAATCTTTGCAAAAAGAGTCATATTAGGAGAAAGGCAGTACCAGGCATTATTCAGTAAAAAGAGGAGGTGGGGCAAGGCTCTCTGTACTGCAAAAGGTAGAATAAGAGAAAGGAAATCCTCACTGAGGACACTTCTGTACTGTTGACTTTGTAATACATACCATTCTGTATTGCAGGAGTTCTATTTTTTTGATTGTTTTACATCATATACATAAGTGACACACTCTTATTTCAATAACGGAGGGCAGTAAATGTTCCCTGGATGTTTAACTTAATAATTTGAGTTGTGAAGTGACAGCACAGATTATCTGGAGAGGTAGAGGGTAGCAGTTGAGTCAGCTGCTAGAAGTAATGTAGATAAAGCCCATCTTGCTTTAGATGAGGAGAGATTAGATGCCTGCTAAAGCTCCATTTCAGCTATATTTTCTTTATTTTTACAGTATTTTCCATCGGCCTCTCTACAAAGTTTCCAGACATCTATCTGCCAAAATATGTGCAGATGCATATAGGTCAGCTAAAACAAACATCGGTAGACTCTAAGGTCAAAACAGATTGTTGAGTTTATCTTTTCCAGTGTTTCTGAACATTTTCGAAACCATGATCTCATGTAACTACAGTGCAAAATAACAGGCCCTTTCCCCTCTTCTGGACTGTAAAGGAAGGCCAGCTGAACTGAGGATTGAGAATGAAGGTTCTAGTTCAGCCCCTGACCAGGACCATACACACCAGCTCCCAATGCAGACGGTAGGACAGCTGCTGGCTTGAGTGTGCAAGCAGCGAAATGCACAGACAGGACACAAGCCATGCACAGAGAGGGACCCAAGGTCTGCTGTCTGCCACATACCCTGTGAATTGCTGGTAGAAGGTGACTGATTTTCACGGACTCATACTAATGTATACTAAAACTGTTCAGGGACTCATGCTAGCACATACCACAGCTAATGCTGACTTCATTAAAGCTCTCTGGTCAATGAAAGCAATTGTGTGTTGTCTAGTGGTTGGACGGGAAGACAGGAAAGGATTTGATTCAGTGCTAGCTGTGCTACTGACTCATGGTTTACCCTTCAAGTAAGTCATTTGACCTTTTCGTAGTTCAGTCAATCTGGCTGAAAAATTGTGCAGGAAGAAGGAAAAAGGACTGTTCTTACTGAAAACCACAGACAGAATCTGAGATGAGTTTTCTTAGGGCAAAAAGTAAGACACAATATCAGAATGAGAGTCAGGATCAGAACCTCCCTGGCCTTTTCCACTCAGGACGTCTGGTAGTATCATCATTATCACAGCAGAAAATAATTTACTTCAAGTATTATTTCTAGCTCAGAAACCAAAAGGAAATGTTTGGTGCCTGTGCCAGGTACACTCAGCTCCTGAATAGACTGAAGAACTATCAGAATGGATTTAATAACTTTTGACTTTTCTACATGGATCATATTGAAAGGGTATAAATAACCAGAGCAAAAACTGGAACATAGATGGATTTATATTACTAATATTAAAAAAAAAAAAAATTCTGATGGGAAAACGGAAAAAAGTAGGGACTTAAAAATACCTTTTTTTCCTTGTGTTATGCTTTCTGTCAGATTTTGTACTATAGAGACCTAAAGAACACTTTTTTGGCAAAATACCAAGCTAAATACAAAGTGGTGTAAGTTCCTAATAATGGAAAGAAAGTTGTGGTGGGAAAGTGTCTAGAGCAGATTTTGTAGACAGAAGGTCCCTGAATTGGCTGCAGAAACAATTCGTTTTTCAGAATGTCTTCCTCATTTTGAAAATATAAATAGCTCTAATTAAAAGCCCCAACCTTTTTCTTTTAGTATGAGTAGGAAGTGGAGTTGTAAAAGACTGATTTTGGCCAGTACTGCTATAAAGTGGTAAAAACAATAATAACCTGTAAGGGAAACTGAAATTCAATGGGGGCTAAATTTGTGGTTCTGGGTATCTTGAAAATACCTCTGGTTTTGTGATAAACCTCTACTAGACCTATGAAATCAGAGCCCTTCTGGATTTCAGGAACATTTGAACTAGAGTGAAAGGCCCTGACTCTGACAAACTGCTCCTGCTGAGAGTAGCACTCCAAATATACAGCACCACCATGCACTTCTGTGCATGGGGTCTTAGGGGGATAATTGAATCAAAACCCACAAGCACTCCATAATGAGGGAATCATATGCAAAATGCCAAAGGTGAGTGGGGCCATTGAATTCAGGCACTGTGATTTTTCAGTGGAAACTGAATCTGCTTCAAGTTTGATATCAGGTGAAATATTGAGACCTGATGGTAGAAATATCAGTAGAAGTGTGACTTTAGTATTGCAGCTTCCATGTTGCTGACTTGTTAGTCATTTATCCAGTGGTCTAAAAGAGACCTGCCTTATGAAAAATTGGTTCTATATTTTCACAAATCCGAACTTTTTATTTAGGTCTTCTGAACTTCTTTTCAGAAATCTTGGGAAGTATCTTGCTCTTTCTTGGTCCAGATACGAGGATTATCAGAGCTTTTACGTTAATAAGACCCGGTAACTATGACAGCATTACACAATAGGCGTCATTAGTGGGGAGAAGCTGGAACGCGGAGATGGATTTTATCCGTCAGAAGTTTTATTGTTGTAAAATGTAATACAGATAGGAATATTTTTATGAGTCCCAGGGATACCACTTCTCCATCAGCATCATGAGAAGAAAAGAAAACTCTCAACTTTATTTTCAATTAGGTAGTAAAACATGACCAAGAAGCTCTTTGCGGGCTCCTGTGTATTAATCACCATCACTGAACTGCTATGTTAAAAGACACAGAGGACATAATGGACAATAGAGGTCTGGAAAGATTTCAGAGTAAACAAATCTGAACTGAAACCTTAGACTTCTTTGAACTCAGACCTGACCTTGTCCTAAGCTGCATTTGCATCCAGAAATTATTCTCTTGGCTTATACACAAGAAGTCAAAGCTGTAGTTCTAGACACGGAACACTGTGAACTCTGATGCTCTGAAATAGTGACACACATCTGTATCACCTGGAAAGTTAAAATATTTTCATGTAGAGTTTGATAGTTGTCAGCATTGTAGGCATGTCTCATCTGTTAGAGCTCTGAATAATTTCAAAAGGTTTGCTCTCAATCTGTGCAGACACTTCATTTTTAAATTTCCCCTCTGTTACTTCTTGTGTGTAGGAAACAATAATTTCCCAAATGGCTATTTTTTTCTCATATGATGCAATCTGGAGGGGAATATTGTCTCTTTCTCACATGCTTTTACTTTGTTAATAAATAATTTTGTACATTCAGATCATAGTGATATAGTAACTTCAAGGAATTAACAATTTGGTCGTAAAGTACAAGTGAAACACAACCACAGTACAGGAAAAACATTCCTGAAGAAACCCCAAGATTCCACATTTCTTTCAAGCACACCTTTACAGAAGTATTGCATAAATTACATTACATGGCAACAAACAAGAGCAATTGAGCCAAGTCCAAAGAAGAGATGCAACAAACAGCTTTTTGCCATGTGCTGAGCTGGTCAAATGCAAGCCACCTGTATGCTAGAAGCAATGGATGCATGGCAATTATGTGTGAGCTAAATATGTTCTGAATTCTTCAGGCCAAACCAGCTTTAGAATTTAGACATTTTCTTTCTTTCTTTTCTTTCTTTCTTTCTTTCTTTCTTTCTTTCTTTCTTTCTTTCTTTCTTTCTTTCTTTCTTTCTTTCTTTCTTTCTTTCTTTCTTTCTTTCTTTCTTTCTTTCTTTCTTTCTTTCTTTCTTTCTTTCTCTCTTTCTCTCTTTCTTTCTTTCTCTCTTTCTTTTCTTTCTTTTCTTTCTTCCTTCTTTTCAGACAGGCAAAGGTTTAATAAACAGTTGAAACTCTGCTGCAAAATAAGTTTCTACCGTTGTCCCTATCTTAGTAAAAAACCCTCTCCTTCACCTTATATGTCACTATCCTGGCTACAAGTTATTACTCTGATTTCTATATAATCAGAGACTGGCATTTTGTCATAAATTGCATCAGCAAAAAAGTACTCAACCTTTAAAATTGTGCCTCATCTCTGCTCCTAGAAATGAAACTATCCTCTACCATCCCACCATTCTCAGTCCTTCCTCAAACTGGAGTAACATTCCCCAAATATATCACCTTAGCCAAAAAGAGCAATCAGATTAAATCCTGATATTGGACAGAAGTAATTTTCTGCATGACATTGAGGGCAAGGCATGACCTGAATAGAAAGGGGAAATTCCTGATTTTCTACACAACCCAGTAAGTATACTTGGAAGGTCCCAAGAAGTCAGACTGGGAAGTTGGGTTGCTTCTAGTCACAATATAACTACAGTGGTATTTTTAGTGACTTATTTATTTCTCCAAAATCCCCCTAAAGAATAAATACCAGAAAACCCTACTGGACCTCTACAGGTAAACAGAGAAGAGACAATTTCTAGTAAGGCTTAATAAAATTTGCCTGAAACAGCTGTTCAGCTGGCACATCCAGCTGGCAGAATGGTACAGCATAAGCTATCGGTACTGATGCGGGTTAGTCTCACTTATGAATAATCTCAGATCTGTGCCAATAAAAGATTTATCATGCAATGCTATGTCTTGTCCCCCTTCCACTGTGACCAAAGTGAAATCAAAACTAATCAGTGAATAACTTTAACCTCGGTAGGGTTTCTCATTAATTTGTGGTTTCTCATTTCCCACAACTCCATCACTGCATAAAACTTCCCTTTTTACAGATGGTTCACTGTTTACATGATAAACATACTCCCTGCATTACCCTTCTGGACTCGAATAACTCAAGCGTGAGAGCTTCAGTACATCCCACTTCCTTACCAGCCCCTTGAAAGCTCCTTGATGACAGTGCTTGGTGACCACAACAGGCAGTGAGTACTAATATTGCAGTACAGAGAATTTCCCCCACCAATGAAGCATAACATTCAGTTTCTCCAGCTGTTCTTCTCATTCCTGGAAACCTGCTGGAAAAAGTCACTCTGGAGGTAAATTACTATCTTGGCACAGAGGCATCACCCATATCTCAAAAGAACTGACTAAAGAAGATGGGTCTCTTGCCCTGAGACTGGCATTGCTGGGATAGAAAAATGCTTTAAAGTGTGTGTGTGTTATCTGGAATCTCACCAAAGGGAAAGACATTCCTCTTGAGGGTTTAACTGGGACAATTGACTCCCCCTGAGCTGCTGGCACGGAGGGTGTGCCTGCAAGAAAAGGCTTCGTGCCAATGTTCACCCTTGCCTTGCCATCTCTGATTTCCTGTGTGGTTCTGGATACGCAAAATGATGGTTTGCATCTGATAGGCACAGCCCTTCCCCAAGCGGCAGCCTGCATCCCAAAGCACAGCAAGGAACCCAATCTACTCATTTCTCCCACTGGCACAGGGGTGTCAGCCAGTGTCAACAGAGGGGGGATATTTCTGTCTCTTTTTCTTTCCTTCTTAACTAAGTAAAACATTTCAGGCAATAGTCTCAGAAATCAGACTTCAGCACTTAATCTGCTGTAAGATACATCACTCAGGTGATTTTGTTAACTGTGGAAAAATACACTCCACCAAGTCGGCTTTTCTATGAGGACTTGCTAAAGATAAACACTACTGAGGTATGTATGAGCACCAGGAATGGCTCTATCCCATCAGTCCTGCCTATCCAATAAACCTCATCAGATAATAGGTCTTTTAGCAATGTCCTTCCAAATTTACTTCTGGGAATCAATTGACAAGAGCTATGAGAAAAACATCAAAATCTACCAGGAACTTTGATTATACTTGTCATTTTACTCCACCACAGGATTCACAGTCTACAAAATTAGAGGGTTTATACTGTATACATAATTTACCAAGTTAATTTTTATGTTCCTCCCAATTAATTAACAAAACAGTAAGAGCCAGGACCTAGTCTCAGATCCAGGGACACCATCTGTCACAACCTGGCTCAGTCCCATTGTGTAAGGTCACCAGTCTGCTGTGAGTGGGCTCAATACATGGGGTTCCACCTGCTTCCAACCCAGACATTTCTGAGGCAAATGCCCTCCCCTTGTACTCCCTGGGGCCCCAGAGCTCCTACAACTACTTTCCAGGGAGGTGAAACCCTGCAGGACAGCCAGTCCACTCTGCTGCTCCAGGCTCATGCACACTTCTTGGAAACTGATCTGGGGCTTCAGGGGAGCATTTCCACACTTCCAGTTTAACCTCCCCACCAGGACAATGTGATGTGAAAGCAAGAATCAAAGTTAAAGCAGAGGAATGTCTGAACCACAGACATGGTATTCTTAAAAGGATTTGAAAATCATAGATTTCTGAAAAAGGGCAAAGTCCTGGCTTAGTCAACCCTTCTTGTGAATGCAAGGGCTGGGATGAGCCCATCCTTGTTTTCCATACACTCTCACACAAGTCTTACCCATGTTCAGCTGCTGTCTCCTGCAGTGTCCCTACCAGGAACCCTTGGCCGTTTTGTCTCCACTCTTCTGTTAAAAAAGAAAAAGTCCCTTGCAAAGGCCAGTACCTAGAATATGATCAGCATACTTAGCCCCAATTTTGCATCATGATGGCTTCTTACAGGTACTGTCAAGAAAGGCCACCAAGCACATTTCTGAGGCAGAGACAACCCAGCAAGCTGCCTACATGATGTTGAGATGTGTGTCCAGGAAGACACAAAATAAGGTCCTTCTATCTGACCCAAATACACCCTTAGCGCTCTAGGAGAAGGACTGCTGTGAGGCACTGCCATGAGGTGCAGTGACACAGAGCAGGGGGTCACTGAATATAAGGACCCCTCTTCCAAGCTGTATGGCAATGTGCTCACAACCCAGGGATGAAAGATTGGCAGGGCAGAGCCCCAGCATTACAGAGCTGAAAGGAAGATCTCACATTTATTTGGCTGTGTTGAAAGTTTCAGTCACAGGCTACAAATACTACAAGGGAGTGCCTACAGATAAATGTATTTTCTGCATTGAACTCAGGGTACTTATTACTTTGTAAGATCAGCGTGCGGATCTTCATGCTGGTTTTGACATCATCTGAATTTTTGTATTTATTTCTGAAACCAGTTAACTGCCTGGAAGTGTTCTAGGCGAAAAACAATGAAATTATCAAGAGACTTGAAAGAATGTTCTGTGATGAGAAATTAAAAGCAAGTGTCTCACCTACCTAGAGAAAAATAAATTCTTTAGAGGAAAGCAATTGCCTGCCTTTTAAGCTGTGTTGAATTTAAACATACATCTGAAATGCACATATTACATAAACGAGAATGATCCTTAAATGGACATTATGAATACTGCATAATAAAAACTGTATTTTAATGAGGTTTTTACTATAGTAAAAGCAAAATGCACAGCCCTTATGCACAATCACCTAAACAGTAACTATGGATGTACATGTATGTGTACGGGCACATGCGTGCATTTTTAGTAACAAATTTGAAAATTGATAATAATAAATATGAAAAGCGACATTTATGATGGATCAAGGAATAGCAAGAAATAGTGGAGAAAAACCTTCCTCAAGGTTAAGAAAAGGCATACTTATCAATGTATGTTAAATTGACAGATTTCACAGAATATTCTGAGTTGGAATTGACCCACAAGGTTCATCGAGTCCAACTCTTAAAGTAATTTTCTATGGGGATTGAACCCACGACCTTGGTGTTACTGTGAATTTGAAGATGGAAGATACAAATATAGCTAGAGAAGCTGTATATTGTTTTGCCTGCCTTTACATAAAAGCAAATAAAGGTATAAAATAGATTGGAAGTAATTGGGGACTTTAGGTGCCTCCACTCTGGAATGCCAAGTTTTACTCTCTGTAACAGTACCTAGAATGCTGAAAGTGACTTTCTTAGCATTAAAAATAGGCCCTATTCAGTGTCTCAAGTTCAGCACCCCAAGGACGCAGTTGGAAGAGTTAGACGAAGGACCAGATGTGTGAATTATCTAATTTCCATTGATATAAATCGGAGTAAAGTGCCTAAAGAAGGAATGGTGTGTCTCTTTGCTACAACCTAGTGTTTTAATGGATTCAACAGAGATGTAAACCTTGCGCCAAAGATTAAGAGCTTACAGAAATTTTCAATCAAAATCTCCAACAGCCAATGAATAAATAAAAGCCTCTACTGTCATTCAGCATGACACTTCTTTTTACATCAGCATAACATTTTTATGCTTTCCAAAGGTGGCTTAAGCTATACAACATTTCTCTCATCTGCTGTTTAGGGGAGAACTGTGTGTGCAGTGTCATGTTTTAATTTAGGCAAGGTTTGGGAGTATGCTGACAGTCACAGTATGGTGGGGGGAAAGAGCTGAAGAGAAAATGTCCATGTGGATCATTGATTGGTTTAGACAGGATTTGCTTTCAAGGCCAGAATGAACTTGGATCAAAATGAAGACTATTCTTCAGCAGCCCACCATGGATTAAATACATGTCTTGTTGGGATATTTCCCCTCTGCTGTCAGTCCAGAGGGTCACTTGGACCACTTCTTTCTATGCTCAGGAATACCAATCTTTTTGCATTGCCTTCAAGGACGTAAGAAAAAAATCCCGTGGGTTTTGAAGGCTGAAATGAAGCAGAAACCTACTCCTGCTGGCTGCAATGCAAGTACATAGAGATGGCCCAAACAAAGCATAAGCCATGCTTTTTTTTCTTTCTGACCTTACAATTTGAGAAACCTGGACAGTCTTGCAGGTCATTAGTTTGGCAGTCCCTCTGCTTCAACAACAAAAGCAGAGGGAGATGTGACTCATTTCCCAACCACTGCTACCTCTGACAGTTGAAGACAAATTACTGCCCAGTTTCTGAGCCAGCAAGATACTCATCTCTAAGCTCTGATATGCCAGGCTTTTGGAGAAAAGGTGAAGCCACCTCAGTCCTTGCAACAGTCATGCTCTTTTCTCTCAAGATTTTCCATCATAAAGTAAGGTGGAACAAATATCCAATTCTAAATTTATCAGCAATCTATAGTTTTCTAGTGGCTAGGGGAAAAGAAGGGAAAGCCTTTACATATACAAACAGCCATTGCATTTGAATTTCCTCTTTTTTTTTTTTTTTTTCTTCCCCAGGCAGAAACATGTTTCTTATTTATCTGAAAATATCCTGTTCAGATTTAAGATTTTCTGTGGTTAGTTGCTGTTCATTATTATCTGTTCTCAAACCAGTCAGGATGGGAATCATTTCTGATGGGTGACCAACAGGGAAAATAAAACAAATGAGGAGAGAAGATGTATGGGGAATCCTTGCATGGTGTGGTTGATGTTATGATCTGTATTTGAAATGGGATAGGACATGGAAGGCCTACCAGCACTTTTGAGAGTCAGCTAAATAGCAGGACGTCTGCTGGGCAAATACATCCATGTGTCCTTTTTTGGACTATTACTCATTACTGCACAGTTTAAAATGTGTGCATCATGAAATAATCTGGGTAGCCTTATGGTCTAGCTGTTATACATGATGTGCCTTGTGCCTTTCCTTGAATCAATCAGATAGCTTTTTAATCATACATACATCCATCATGGCAGCAATTATTTTACCCCTCCTTTGGAACGTATTTCTACATATGCATTTCAAGTGATCTTCGACATTTAGTTTAGCAAAATGTTCTTAATTCAACATCTACAGTTCAAGTTTCTTAAAGTCTGCAAAAAGCTCTTTGTAAATACTATCTAGAAACCTTTCCTAAGTTAGTGGAAGCAACGGGATATGCAGAATATTCTGGTTTTTGTTTCTGCTTCAGTAATGGTCACTTTTTGCTCTTCAGCATATGTAGAGCCCCTTTAGCTTGGCGAGGCTCACTGTGCATTACTGAAGAAGAATGCTGAAAGAGTTGCATTGCATTGCCTTTCAGCTTTTGTATGTATAAATCAACCTTAGATCATAAAACACAACCTGTAAAAACAATCACAAATATTTAATAAATTTCTAACTGGTTTTAAAACCTGTTCAAATACTTTGTACCACCCACAGAAACTTTTGTAATAAATTGCAAAGCAATAAAAATCACATAACACATAATTACTGGCATTGTTGTATACTTCACTATTTTTTTTTTTAGGAGGAGGAGCTGGGTAAAGAGAGGAAGAGGCTGGATTTAAGGAAAAAAAGGGAACTTTTCAATTGTATTTCCTGAGCTAATTCATTATATGAATTTTTAAATAATAAATTTTAAGCATCGCTAAATACAGAAAAGGGCTTTTTGAAACAGCTCTGCTTCTGAATGCATCATTACTGATCAGTAGGATTCTCTGAAGAGGGGATTTACAGTAAAAGAACCAAAACCTATTTCCAGTGAAATTAGTGGTAAACTCCCACTGACTTCAACAGAGGATTGACCTGGCAGTCTTTCTAGATCCAGGGATGGAAACATTAGGAAAAGTGGTAGGGTTTTTTCCTAATAAATCTGCAAGGATTCTTTCAATTCTATTTCCACAGCTTTCAGCACATTTTATCATTCTCTTAGTTTGCACACAGGAATGAAGCATAAATGTGTAAATGGCTTAAATACATGAAAATACAAAATGCATGTTTACATTTGCTCTAATGTAAGCTCCTGCTTTCTTATCTATAGCTTGTGGTGAATTTACAAGAGTTGTGTCTTAAGTTTGTTTTTAAAAAAATAGTTTACTGGCCACTGTAAATCTATTCTGTTGTGACTCAAAAACAGAAGAGGAAGCCAGTTCTATCAAGCAAGGAAGAGACCAGCAAGAGAACAGAACACGTGCTTTCAGGTGAAAATATCAGCTTTTGTCCTTAAAATAAGGACTGAGCTGATTGGAATTTAATGTTTGCAAAGAACCAGAAGTGACTTAGAAGCATGAATCTTTGTTGGGTTTTCTTTGGGTTTTTTGTGATGAAAATCTAGCAAGCCTAATTCTCACTGAAAGTTACAGGAACTTAGGAACTTGTACATCTCTTGTAAAAAGACTCAAAGTTTTCTGAACACATTACATGTGAGCATTTATACATTTAAAGTAAACTACCTATTCAGTTTTTTAAAAAAAATCAGCTATAAGCTTCACTTATGATTCTGGTTAATTCCTTGTCAAAACCAGATTTATTCTTTAATAAATTCCCCGATAATTATTACTTACCAAACATACTACAAAATACTAATTTCTTTCCAAGAATCTCAATTAATCTGATCAAAGGTACAATATAGGGGTGATTCAAAACATGGTAAGGATTTATGCATGCACTGTTAGGGATGGTGCCTCTGGAACTGGATACAATGGAATGGGAGCTGCAAGACAGGGCTCAGTGCTTCTGAAAATGTTCTCACTGTCTCTAACCTGGGTTCTGTTTTGCCTAGGGTTTTCTGGGATTTAAGCAAACCAGAGTAGATCATGCTTAATTTTGTAAGTATATATAAGATGCTTTATATATCTATACATACAGATAGATATAAAAAAAATTTATCACAAAAACTGGCCTTCACACACACATGCACACATGCACACACACACAGAGACACAAATCTGAGGTGTTTCTACGGTATTGTCTTGCAAGGTCTTGATGCTGGGCTGTTCTCTTACAAATGGGATTTGAGAAGGAACTGCTGGTACTGTGAGGTAAAAATGATTTGCAGGCCCAGTCCCAAAAATGCTTCTTGGCTCTGAATTCACAAGTGGCATTCAGCCCTTTGGGTGTGATGATATTACTGAGCAGAAGAGAAAAAAGCAGGAAGTAAGACCAGGTACTGAAACCTTGTCACGAATGTCCTTGTCCCTGGCAGATATCCCAGTATCTCTGTGGCTCTCAGACAGACTTCCACTCGCTTTGGAGAGTAAACTGACCACTCATTTGAAGGGAAGCAAACTGTCTTTACTTCCCTAAAAATAGGATTTAAAAGAACTCAGCGTGTGGAACTTTGCAGTCTCCTAGCTCCTTCTTTTTCCCAACTAGAGTATTTCCGTCTTTAAACCAATGCCTTGAAAAATTGAGTAAAAAAACCCGTAAAGCATACAATTAGAAAAACATTTATTTCAATACTGCTGAAATGCTTTTCCTGTCTCTAATTTAAAGTCCTGCAGGTGAAAAATGCAAGAAAAACAATTTGGGGCATTTCCACAGGCAGTCACAAGATCAAGTAAGACAAATGGTGGATGAAGGGAGGAACAGCCTGTGCCAACTGCAGCAGCTGAGTTTGAAAGTTACATTCTTCCACCAAGTACTTTCCCCATTGTTAACATGTGTACCAAGGCATTCGGGGATGATATGCATGCGCTGCACACAGACAGTCACGGGATTAAGCAGAGCCACTCACAGAATAAATTAGCCTCAGTGTTAATCACACAAACCTGGCATGCAAAGAAATTATAAGTATTGGCCTCAGCATAATGGTTACATTCATCTTCTAACAATAAAAATTGCATACATACATGGGACATTACTTGTAGATCATTCTGGGATTACCAATGAGCAAGCAGCGGGTTGACAGTGTGGTGAAACAAAGAAAAAACCCTCTGCTGAATGGTAATAATAAAAACATGGAACCAAATTTTTAACAGACTGAGACAGAGGAAGCAAACTGGAATTAAGTGTACACTTGAGATGCAAGATTAATGCTCCCACAGCAAAAACATTGAGTCCAAATGTCTAAGCTAGTGAAGGCATACTTAGACACCTAAACAAAAATGGCCAGATCTGCTGTGTCACTGAGTACCTGCTTTTCTCAGTGAAATCAGTGGGTTTAAAGGTATAGCTCTAGTAGCACAAGTTTGAAATTTGTGAATACGAAATGGAATAAAAAATAGGGAAAGCAAAAGCTGCATCAGCAGATGCACTAGTGTTTGCTATAATAGTGTCCTGCAGATGTTACAGAGACGAAAGCAATTTTCCACGATAGATGATATATTCAATATATATACAATTAAAGTAATGGGAAACAAAATGAGTAATGGGGTCACGCTCATCTGCTCTTTTGAAGATGTTTTTTCCATAGAAAGAAGCAGCTGAATGCAACTGTCATTTAGTTACATCAAAACAACATAACATGTGTGAGCGAGGGAATCCTGGCACATTAATTGGCAGGGTAGCTGGTAATGTGCTGTGTGCTTGACACGGATGCCTATCTTTCTCTCCACCTCCCACCTTCCCCCCCCCACCATACTTTTCACTTCTTAAAAGGAAAAGTGAACTCAAGAGAAGACTTCCAGAGCACAAATAAGAATGGTTCCCCGGATGGTGGATATGTGGGATGTATGCAACAGATTTTATACCACTGGGTATGGGAAGATGAACAAGTCACTGCAGAGTAAGCCAGTATGTTGGACTGACAGCACACAAGCTGCTCTGCAGTAATAATCCTTATGCACCCTGCAGGACACTGCAATAAATGCAGAATACTTCACCTCTCAAAGGACTTAGATGCCTAAACACACTCTATCTTCATGGCTCTAAGCTATACTGAAATCCATGGGAACATGGCACAAGAGTGCTTTTGTAAACATTACTAGCTGTCCACCTGCAACTTTATGTACCTGAATTCCTTTGAAAAACCTGACCTTGGAACGCAGGAAGGTAATGAACCATTTTCATACTCATTTGATTTGATGCATGTAGCGCATGTAGGCCATTAGGAGAACTATTAACTTGCTTGCCGCCGTGAAAGTTTCTGGTCCTTATGGCCTCTGCTGCTGAGGGAAAAGCAGGCAGCTCCTGGGGCGGATGAAAAGGATCAGCATCCTATTGCATTTGGCAATATGGCTCTTCTACATCCACCTGCATTAAGTCTTTCTGCCAAACTGTGAGCCCTATTTTTTTCCCAGTCCAGTTACGTCTCCCAAAGTGCAGGTGGATGGGTAATATAGTAGACTGGAATTTCCTCAAGTTCCGCCCTGAAATCAATATGCTCCAGTTGTACCTAAAGGGGCCAGATTTTCCAAGTTGAGCAACTCTGGCTGAGGTGAAGGGACTGAAAGTCAGTCCAACAGAAACTGGGATGTGAACCTCTGAGGATGTTGGTTCAACCCTCCTCCTTTCATAGCAAGACCATTGCTGTGGGAACTGGGGATCCGTGATTCTCTATGGAGTCAGGTATTTGCTAATGTTTCCTCTTGCTCTTTTTCCCATACAACAGCAATGGTACTTGCCTGTAAGCCTTCCCTTTGGAGCAGTGGAGAATACCTGGCGAAACTACAGACACACCAGCACAGATGAGATGACTGGCCCACATAGTTTTCAGGTAGTGTCCAAGGGAACTCTCATAAACAATATTACAAATGTCTGTGTCCTTGTTGCAGAGTGAAAAATTAGGAGAGCAGTTGGCACAGGATGATTCAGAGGTCCAAAATTAGTGTATTTCCTACTGCAAATACACTTTGCCATGATATTGTGCCTCACCCAGCTCTGACATTGCCCTCTCAGATTAACACCCTGTGCTATGTAATATTAATATAATAAAAATAGTGATTGTTGCATTAATTAAAGGCTTCATAGGTATTAAAACAACTAACACTTACCATTTCCATTCTGACACAGAACCACAGGACATTGAAAGATGTGACCTTAACATTTAGTTGTTACTTTGTATTTTTGGAGCATTATTAAATTGGTATTGGCTCTTATGCATTTAAACTTCATTATTTACAGCTTCAGTTTAAACCTTTAGATTAAATATGTAGAAACAACAACAACAAAACCCAACTGTTGAGAAGGTACTAAACCCACTGAAATATTCAACTTTGCAGTGAGGATCCTTTAATTTCTCCTTTAAAAATATGAACTAAGCCTGTACTGTACTACATATACAAAAAAAAAATACAAAGAAGTATTGCATAGATTATTAAGTCTGAACCTTACTGCTAAATGCACCTGTGGTCACAAAATGCTTCATTTAATTTGATGGTTTCAAAAGCCTAAGTACAAGGAGATAGTAGCTACTTAAGGGCATTTTAGTCTTTCTAGTTACCAGAGGAATTTTCTCTCTAAGCATTTTGGCACAGATAAGGAAAAAACCCTCCTGTCTCCCATCTCTTAAGCCTGCACTTTAGCCTCACATCCATTCCCTTCCTATCTATGTGAAAGCTGGAAGACCACAGTGTCTGGCAAAATATTTAATGATAATAATACTGAAACATTTCCCACTTACTGAGGGAACTACAGAAGTAACATATAGTGTGTGTAGGCCTCTGTCCAGGAATAATAAACTATAGGTTTCAGTCTGATGGTGAAAAAGAGCTCAGATAGCAGTGAAACAAATACATTTATCCTTATAAGACTGAAAGATAGCTGTGCTGGGCCAAATATTAAGTGATAATTACTAAGGATAAGCAAACCCTGTGGAGCCAGGGGTTTTGTAAGCAGCTCAGGTTTTTAATGTGTTTTTGAGTTAGAGTTTTATAAAATCCTAGGCTTAGGGAAAAAAAAATTGGAGAGAGTTGGAAAACTCATAACTTTCCTTTTTCTGTTCCTACTCCACTGCTTCTGTTGGAATAACAGTAATGGCCATGTAGGTCTGACAAGGAGAATAAAAATATGGGTGTTCACCTCCAGCCTCTAAATCCTGGGCACCTTGCAGGACACTGAGGCTGATATACTGCCTCTTGCACACCCCAGCAGCTCAGAGGGAGTGCTCTTTCCACAACTGAGAGTGGAGAATAACCAGAAAACCTCAAGGTTTTTAAGCCTCTCAGTTTTTATCGCATCCATTGTGATAGTTGGTATTTCTTTCTCAAAGTCTCACCTTCTGCAACTGGCTCATTACCTAGGAATCTTTTTATTCATTTAGAAAAAAATAAAGAAAAGATTAAGAAATGAAACCAAAATCTAGGTGTTACGTCTTCTGAAAGGAGCTATCCTGAGTTATGTTTTCTCCACTCAAGAAGTTTGCAATGGTGATTGTACCACAAATCTGCATAAAATTATGATGCTGCCTATAAGTACATCAGAAAAACAATCTCTGAGCCCTTGCTTGGCTTTTTGAGCCCCATGCAGAAAAAGAATTAAACAAGAGCAGAAGTGCAGAAGTTGTGCTGGCAGCAGCAGCAGCAGCAGCTGGGAGTAGGGAGTTACTGCTGTATACAGATATCCAGCTGTCTAAGCAGACAGCTCCACCATGCCAGCTGCTTTGCCCTCACCCACTGTTACCTAGCTTCACCTCTCCTCATCTGAGGCCACAGCTGCAAATCTCACTGCTGTTACTGCACCTTCATTGCACAGTGGCAAGAGGCAGTGGCCTTAACTGAGGGGGAAAATGGTGTGTAGAGCTATTGCAAAAATGCACTTTTTTAAGAGGTAATTTGGACAGCTGCAAAAAATAAGTCACGTAAATCATCACATGGGGAGATACACAGGCCTTTATCCTTCCAAAATCTCTTGTCTTCATTTGCTGTGGGGAAAAAAAAGCAGCTTAGTTCTGCAAGTGGATGCTTTAGTCTTAGTCTGTTCAGAGAGAAGAAAATGAAAGAAACCCAGGCTTGCTACATAGAAGATTTTGCCACCCAGTCTGAAATTCAGCTGCAGCAACAACACAAAGGCAAGGTGTCATAAGATGGCAAAACTCAAGGTGTATATACCACCATAAACAAATGCAGACTGGCTTTGCTCTGAAGCAACCAAGCCCCTATTTTCAAAGGAGATTGTTTTCTCAAAGAACCTAACAAGAAAGTTTCATACTATTGGCCTGTCCAGAAACACTTTTCTCAGAGCTGCAGCTGAGTATTTTGCCATCTGTACTCCTTTCAGCAGTAAACATTCTTCATTTACACTGCATGCAGTTTATATTCTTGAGCAGCAGTGGCTGCAGTGACAACAGCAATAGCAGCCAGGACTTGGGCATAATACTTTTGCTCCACTTCCCTCATTTTCACTGGCCTTGCTCTGCTCCACTACCCAAAAATGAAATGGCTAGGAGTTAATGATTCCTGAAAACAGACCTCTCAAAGCAGATGAATGTAGCAACTGTCTTGTTTTGGAGAGGACAAGCTGCCATTACTTCTTCCATTCAGAAATGAAGAAACATGAGGACTGTGCTTTATGTCCACAGCACAATTGGTTCCTGAGAGAATGAGAAGAATGGGAGAGCTTTGCAGAAGTTGTAGGGTGCAATTGTAAGAAGTGGGATCCACTGATAATATGTTATTTTATCCCTCTTCATAACTCAGCCAGAGAGAAGAGTGTTTGGCCACTGCTAGGAATTCATACATTGTTAATTCAGGACTTCCTTCTCCTCACAGCAGCCCAAATTGGCATTTTTCCCCCTTTAAAGGCAAAACAAGTCTAATCCTTTTGGGTTTCCTCATTTCAAAAGTGTGTGAGTGGGTTTGAAATGAAACAAAATATGTCCACCTCTTCTTAGTAATGTCAAATCACTGAAGCTGATTGGAAGAAGGAGTGATTGGAGGACACATTACATGAACTCTGCACAGATTGCATGAAACAAACCTCTCTCTGTAAAACAATGCAGCTCAGGGACCAGTGAATTGAGCATAGTCCCCTAAAACACCAGGCCAAGTACATCACTATAGTACTGCTGCTTTCAAAGGAACTGAAAGATGCATTTATCAGACAGTATATGTTGGAGTCTGCCAGTCTGAATTTTACTTGAATTTGTATGAATTGGGTGTAGTTGTGTTTGAATCAATGATCTCATGTCAGCAGAAATGAAATACGAGTCAGAACTAGATTCTAGAAATACACCCTCCACCACTCGGTTTTGTTTTCTTTTCTTTTCCCCCTGCCCTTCCCCACTGTCCTGGGCTGTACCAGAGAATTCAGATGAATGGTATCTTGTCACTGAAAAAAATAGCTGAAAATGTCTTCTGCTGAGCTGGATTAACCAAGGGAACATAGCCATGAAATCCAAATAACAATCAGGGAATTTGGAAGCAAAATTCTCCTGTCTGAGGTCTTAATACGATCTGAAAAGGGTGCAAATCATACCAATAATTGTGTCAATTGATTGAATCTTTCTTTAGTGATGCAGCAATGTAGATGGAGTGTGAGCTAGAGAAGAAAGTCTGGAGGAGGTATCAGTCTGTTTGTATTATGTAGTCATAGCTGGAGCTGACTTGCAACATCTGTGAACAGGCTTCTCCTAATACAGAGCCTCTTTAATAAAAGGATAAAGAAATCCTGCCATTTTATTAGCTAGGATAGCAGTGATGGGGGAGTGATGCTCACACTGGAGAAAGGTGCATGTTTTAGAAGAGAACAAGGCAGTGTTTCTGAAGAGAAGCAATATGACTCACTCCACAGGAAAGCGGGACTTCTAGACAAACAGAATTGCATAATCATTAAAGCAGTACAAAGGAAAAATGGATCCAGAATACTGAACTGACTGAAGGATTAATAAGGCAAAGATATCGCATGCTTTGGCTGGGAAATAGAGGAATAATAATTGTCATGATTTCAGGCAGAAGGATACCGTGGACAGGTGTTGGGTTTGGGATGAAGGTTGGGAAAGTATTTTACCTGGAATTAAGAAGAGTGTAAGTTAGATATGTGAGTTACACAATGGAAAGTTCTGGTATCCACATGTAACTCTGGAGACAAAAAAGATTCTCTAATCAGAAACAGCCTTATTGGTGAGACATGTGATTTCAGTTTGCAGGAGAAAACATCAAGAGAATCATCTTCAACCCTGGGGAAATGCATAAAAATGTCAATAGCACAGGAGCTGTCCAAGGGAAAAATCAGAACAGTGACAGCCATTAGTGTGCAGAACAAGTACGTAGATGCAAGATAAAGAAGCCAATGACTCAGGACATAGCCAGACTGAAAATCATGGCTCAGTGTACATGCTGTAGGAAGAATATGAAAGGCAGAAATTAACATTCTCAGCCACTGAATACAAGTGTAGGGTGTAGCAAATCTTTCCCAGCATACAGACAGCTGAGAAGGAAGTACAGCTTTCGGCAGATGAAGAGATTGTAAGGGCACTGGAAGTGGCAGGATTTAAGCAAAGACTGGGAAAACTAGCATTAAGGTTGGTGACAGCATTAGGATTTGTAAAAGAGATGAGTTTCATTGCCAGATCCTGCAAGACTCACAGAGCTAGTGGGAAGCTTGCACCACTAGCACTGGCAAAAGGCTTATTGCTTGGGAGATAATGGGTCAAAAAGCTACGGTACAGCTTCAGGAGCATGTTAGAGATGTGAAAAGTAGGGATGCAAAAGAGTGTCATTATTGCTACAGCCTTCAAGACTTGCGGGAACAGAGCAAGGAAGGGTGAGAGATGAAGATTATTTCTGAGGCCCCTTTAGTTTTGGCTCCAACTACAGTATCAGCTTAAACTTCAAAATGACAGTGTCTGAGAAGCTGTGCTCAATCCTTTATTGCATGTCCTTCAAAGAAAAGTGAATTGTAATTAGTGTCCCAGGTTCAAAGGACATTATTAAACTCAGGATTAGAATCTGCGACAGCAGGGACTGGCCAGTTTGATTTGATTCTTGACTGTGAGCTCAGCTTGGCAAGGAAATTGATTTGATATGACAAGTAAAAGCAGCTTATGGCTATGGCTGGATCTTCGGCTGTTTCAGATCAGTGATCACAGTTGATAAAGACATGCAGAGCTTGGACTTAGGAACATGAATTTGCCTTAGAAGATCAAACGAACAGTCCTCATGGCTCTGAGAATGATCATAGGGAGATGCCTAGAGTATAAAACAGAGTAAGCTTAACAATCCACCCTCAATATTCAGCCATGAATTTAATTTTCATGATCTCACCTCATCTTGAGCACATGTAAACGGTATCCACACGTCATCCAGAAAAGGATTATATGCCTTAGCTATCTGATCTGAAAAGAACCAACTCCCTCAGCATTCTGAAACATGCCTCTTTCTGATTTCGTTTGATTACCCCAGGTTTTTATTGAATGAGACAGTGAACAAATGATCACTATTGACCCTTTCCATTCTGCCAAAGATTTTATAAGTCCTTATTGTACTGCCCTATACTTTCTCCTTTCTAGAACAGAAATGCCTAACTTACTTATGACTGGGCCTTGTGTGGCCCAGTTCTTTTATATTTTTATTCATAAGCCAATACTCATTATCAAATTAGGTAAGAGCTCTTCAGCTTTCCAAAAAGAAAGGAAGAGTTAGGTTGAGTCTGCTTTGGAATAAGAGGATAATGTGCTATTGCAGCCTCTGGGCACCCCTCATGCCATCCCAAGACCTGAGGTACAGAGACCAAGAACACCCTTGGCCATGACCACCTCTATCTCTGTGAACTTCGCAAACCTAAATCTCAAAGCCAGAACTCTAATGAGTTTCCACACTTCCTGCCGTCAGGGGACAGGGGAAATAGAGGTGTGTTTGGGCATCTTATAGCAAAGGACAATAACAAGAATAAGATGGTGTGCCCTGGAGAAGAAATTAATTTGTTACTGCCTGAAAAAATGGTCTCCTGTGACAACAGATCAAACTAGGAACTAGCTAGGAAGGATATCTTTACTCCCTACTGTATGCTCAAGGAGCAGCTGCAGCAGCCAGTTACATGTTTCTTCCTATAAAAATCAGCCCTGGCAGGTATTTCTACTTAGCCAGATATATGTGTATGGGTTGCTTTAGTAAACTTAATCTCTTACTCCCCTCTGCTCTCCTGCTGCCTTGCCCAAGCACTTGTGGGGATGCCTAGGGACAAGGCACAGAGTAGCAGCATAGCCAGTGCATTTCTGGCAAGAGTTGGGATGAGGAAACAAGGATCTGTTTTCCTTCTTGAATCTTGGATTTTCAAACAAACAGGTGAAGGACACAGCTTAAAAATGTGAGTTTGCCATGTAAAATATAATACACTTGCATTGTAAACTGTCTTGGATTACTGCCTTCAGGCTAGGGTTTGGTTCAGCTCAAGGATTGCAATTTAGTACAAGGAAAACTAGAATGAAACACAAGCCTCAATCTTGCAGGTGCTGGTAAAGAAGGATAAAGAAAGCAGTCGTTACTGTGGAGAAAGGATGTGTGATTGAGTTTTTCTGCCTAGCCTCTGACTGAGCTCAGCATGAATACTATAGTTAGGAATACTCTTAAAGAAAATAAAATCAATAGAGCTAGTTCTTGATATAAAACCCTGGATTTTCAAATAACTTCTTTTGAGTTGCCAGCATCCCTTTCAGCTGCTTAGGATTTGTAAGACAAGAAAAGAAGAAATATAAATTGAGGTTCATTTCTCAGTCTTGCAAGTCTTTCTATGATAAAGATGGAGTGATGTAGTTAGCAGGAAAAATTAGTTCACAACTAACTCCTTTTTTCTCTAATGGTTTGGGATTTCTGTTTCAGGGCATATGTTTAGGTATATTGATAGAATTTCTTTCAGAAAAGAAGTGAAAATATTACTCTAGAATCTTACAAGTTGTGCCAGAGTCATGTGTTCATTTGACAGAAATTACGTAAGTTTTTTTTCTGCAAGGAGGCAAACCTCCCTTTCAAGGTTGAAGCTGAGGGGAAGAAAGTCTCTAAATAGTTTTATGCTCCTGCCCTGAAAATCATAACAAGTAAGATGAAAGACACAGCTAGCAGGAAAAAGATAAGTAATGAGTAATTTCAGCACTTCAAGAATCTGTCTTTTGGAGCAGAAGTAAGGTGGGGAAGAAGTCTAGAATTTCAGGGACTTTCTTTTGGGAACTAGACAACAGGACCAACATGAGGTAAGTATCCTCCTGGTCAAATAGTTTATGATTAATTTTATGGCTCACATGAGTTGCAGATTGTTTAGTCCTAGTCTGTTTTAATCTAGTCCCACCTGATGAGGCATAAGAAATTTGTCATAACATCTTTTCCCCTAACTTCATGCAACATCTTACCCTCTTAGTGGCTGTTTTCACTGTCTAAACCCCACCCTAAAGGAGGGGCCTGAAGCCCATGACAAGAATCACATTCATCACAGAATCACAGGGTAAGGTTGGAAGGGACCACAGTGGGTCATCTGGTCCAAACTTCCTGCTCAAGCAGGGTCATCATCCTAGAGCACATAGCACAGAAATGTGTCCAGACCATTCTTGAATATCTCCAATAAGGAGGACTCCACAACCTCTCTGGGCAATCTGTTCCAGGGCACGGTCACTGCACGGTAAAGAAGTTCTCCCACATGTTCAGGTGGAACTTCTTGTGCATCAGTTTCTGCCCATTGCCTCTTACTCTATTGCTTGGCACTACCAAGAAGAACCTGAATCCATCCTCTTGACACCTCCACTTCAGGTACTGATAGACATTGATAAAGCTCCCTCTCAGTCATCTTGTCTTGAGACTGAACAGGCCCAGCTCCCTCAGCCTTTCCTTGTAAGAGAGATGCTCCAGTCCCTTAATAATAATACTATTATTATTATAAAACCCCTCTGCTGGACTCACTCCAGGAGCTCCATGTCTCTCTTGTCCTGAAGAGCCCAGAACTGGACACAGCACTCCAGATGTGGCCTCACCAGGGCTGAGTAGAGGGGCAGGATCACCTCCTTCAACCTGCTGGCAATTCTCTTCTTAATGCACCCCAGATACCGTTGGCCTTTTTGGCCAGAAGGGCACTGATGGCTCACGGATACCAGGACCCACAGGTCCTTCTCTGCAGAGCTGCTTTCCAGCAGTTCAGCCCCCAGCCTGTACTGGTGCAGGGGGTTACTCTTCTCCAGGTGCAGGATCCTGCATCATCCTTTGCTGAACTTCATTAGGTTTCTCTCTCCAGCTCTCCAGCCTGTCCAGGTCTTGATGAATATCAGCACAGCCCTCTGTGGTATCAGCCACTTGTCCCAGTTTTGTGTCATCATTGAATTTGTTGCCCCTTCATCCAAGTCATTGATGAACAAGTTAAACAATAGTGGACAAAATAGGAGTCAGTACTGAAGAGGATACAGAGGATGGCAAACTTTTTTTAAGCAAATGCAATATATAAAATGTCTGTTTTTCTCTGGAGCTGTTCCCAGCATAGTATGTGTGATTAAATTAAAAGCAGGCTTCCTGTGGACTGAGAACAAGCTGCACCTGCAGTGTCATCCATGATCATGCAAGGCCAGCACTGCGGCAGACCAAGAAGTGCCCATTCCTCTGCTGCCAGCTGAAGTCAGCCGATTTGCTTGATCAGAGTGTCACTGATACATGAGTTCATTTTTGGCAAGAACTCCCTGTAGCTGTGCCCCGCCTCAGGAAAGAGAGGCTCAAAACATCCCAAACCCATAGGCTTTTCCTCCAAAAAAATCAATACTGCATGCACCTTTCCCTTATTGTCTCAGTTCCCAGCTTCCAAAGTGCAAGGTCTCAGCTAAGCTGAAAAATTTTAAGTGTACTTTGTTGACAGTCCTTTCCTTCGTTGCTATTCTTCAAACCGGAGGGGATATAAAGAGTGATAATGAGAATTGAACATAGCTGAAGAGCTTCCACTGCCTCCTCAGTGCCAGATGTCTGCCTGCAAGCCTTCCAGCACATGAGGCTTTAACCTCCCCTGTATGGAGACTGGTATTTATCTTCATGTTTTATAAGGAGGAAAAAATTTAATATTCTGGAACTTTTTTCATTTGTTCAATATTGAACCTGACAGATAGCAAAGCATTCTGTTAATTCTGGGCAAGTAGAATTTCTCTGTAAAGTTTAGCCACAGATTTTCTCACTTTCTGCAGGTACTTGTAAGATTAACTGATTTCTAGCATTCAGGACAACTTATATTCAAACCCAAATGAGAAGGTGTCCTTTCCCTTTGCCAGCATAGGGAAACTGCTGAGTTAGATATAGTATTGAGAGTAGCATGGATGAGTATTTTAGGTTGCTATTATCTAGCAGGTCCTATTATTGGATGGAAGATTTGCCATGCTCAAAGACAAAATACCAGAGAAAGTACCAGAAGAGTCTTTACCTGTTCTTGGCCTCTATTCTAACATTAAGACAACAGTTGCATTTGGAATAGGGAAAGTTTCCAAGCAGGAGACACTATGAGAGAATCTTTTTATTATTATTTTGCAAGTCCTCCAGATGAAAGATGGTGGTAGCTTAGCAAGAGCATGTAGTTGAGTATTCTTGGACACTTGGACATAGCGTAGGTAAGGCCTAGTGTTTTGAAGACAAACTGTTTTTCTGTACATTGCAAGGCTGAAGCGGATTGTTTCTATGTAGGTACTAGAATAAGGATAATGTCAACATTAGGTATTCCAGATTAGATTTTTCCGGCCAGTACTTTCAGATCTAAAGAATATGGCAGCATCTGCCCAGGCTGCCTCTACACCTTTTCTTTGTTTCCAGCCCTGGATGATTCTTGTTGCAGATCTTTTCTTTGCTTCATTGAAGAGGAAACGATTCGGTTGAAAAGCTACTTCATAAGTTCCTCATTTTCTATACCCAGATCTACTCCTAACTGTAACCTCCCAATTTATCACAGTCACAAGACTAAGCATTCCTGCCAGCTAGTTTCGGTTGCACTTCTAACCTTAATAACATCAGAAATTATCCTTACTCATTCAGACTTGCTGTCCATGGGCTAGCATGGATAATTACAGCAGGTAACTGTAAGTCATTATTTTTCACTTTCTGATGTCATCTCCATCAAGTCTAACCAATGATATTTCTTAATTGTACCACAGACTAAAGATACTTAGTTAATTCAGGACTAGATATTGGGTTTTGGATTATATTAAAAGTTAGGGCTCAGATTACTTTTGGGACATCAAGGACTAAAGAGGTAGTTTTACTGTTGGATACTGCATGACTTGTAGGACTAGCAGCTAGACTAACAGAGACAAATGGCTTGTGATTAATTCTCTTGCTTTTAGGGGTCTCTGGACTATTAACTCTAATTTTAAGGTTAGGGTTCAGAAGATCTGGGTCATCAGAGCTAGATTTATTGCTGGATTCTGCAAAGCCCAGAGGGCTAGACTGATGGCTTGAACAAGAATGAGCAAATGATTTGTGGTTTGGGGCAGTTAGGCATGAGTAGGCCATGGGAATAATGTAGCAAACGGTTCGCACAGATGCCAATTTTGGCCTCAGCAAAGATTTGGACTGGTAGCAAGCAAATGATAAGTTAAAGGGTCTTTTACATTTATTTAACCTATCACCGAAAAAGGTTTCTATTAATGTATTAGATTAACAAACTTATCAGACTTACTTCCAGTGTGTTGGAAAAACAACACTGCTTAGTAAGTAATATAAGACAATTAATTTACCAGTCCACTAATTCTTATTCAGTGAAAATAATCAGGAAGAAAAAATGTACAGCCATATAAATAGGAACATTTTAGAATGCAAAGCTTTGTGTCACTGACAGGCCAACGCACTAACAGCAGGTCAGCACATATCGTGCAACTAAATCAGACATTTTTTCTCATTTGAGACAAGAACAAGAATAATTACCTTGTCCAATATTCTCCAGCACAGAAAGCCACATTTCCAGAAGACACAAGACCTGCTGAAGCCAGAAATTAGTCTCCCTGTGCAGCTCAAAAACTAGCCACGATAAAGTCACTAACAGTAGTTCTATGAATGACATTACCCATTACAGCCAAAATCCAGTAAAAAATAAACCAGTGATCTAGTAATCAAGAGAAAGCCTTCAAAGGAAGGTGTAAGGGTGTTACACAGTAGAATCCTGAAAAGATTTCCACTACCCCAGTAAGGTAAGGGGTTACTACCAAAATTGCTTTGGGCAAAAGGGCTCAGTGTCCTTGATGTCAGTGGTGGCTTGAGCTGCTGAACATATTGCCCATCACCTGACTGTTTGCCATCACATTTGGCATTTATCACTAGTCTCAATTTCATTGGCGCAAACGTAGCTACCCAAGTTTTCTGACAAGAAATATGCCTGTCACTAACTAGAGAGACTGAGGAGCACCAAGCGTGTAGTTCACCACAGTCTTGTTACAGTAGCCAAAGGTAACAAGAACAGGATATCTAGTGAATTATGCGATAACAGTCACAACCAATTCCCAAGGAAGTACCAAGAGTTTAATGTATCTGAAGGCAGACAAGAGGGAGCCAGACATCTTCTGATCTCTGAGAGATACTGGTCAGACCTGAGAAAGAGATAGATTAAAGCTATGCCTAGACCAGGAGATGAAAAGGGAAATCCACTGATTTACATACGTGGCCCTTTGGTTTTCTGGCGCTTGCTTCTTCCAAGTTCTGCCTTAGACAATTAACATACAAAGACACCAGGTCCCAAATGGACCTGGAAAAAGAGTAAGAATATCCTGAAATGCCTCAGTCTCTGGGGCAGAGAAGGCAGCAGCTTTGAGATGGGGATATCTCACCTATATGGCTTCAGGACAATTGCAAGAAAGAGGAGGGAAAGAGGCAATTTAAATTTTTCTCTCATTTTCCTGCAGTTTTTCTTCCTTCCTAAAAGCTTTCTCTCCTTCTCTGACAGGCACTTGAAATGAGGGCATTCAGTTTGATCCAGTGGTGGCATGGGGATAAGAAGCTGACAGGACCAAAGGTTGTGGGCAAACTGAAGGTCTCTCTTGTGAGTGCGGATACCAGATGGCTGCCTGCTCCTTCCCATGCCTGCTTTTCCCTGCTCAATGGTAAGTTGCGTGGAGCTGTGGGGATAAGCTCTGGCTCCTGGGCTGGCAGCATGGTTAGGTCTAAATTTCCTCTTTTGGAATGTTTTCAAAGATATTCATCTCAAAGAAGGCTGCTTTGGGGAATAGCTATGATAGCTATGCCAGAGGATTTAGCATAGGTACGGGATACAAGGGCAGGAGACAGTGAGGAAGAGACACCCTATGGCTTTGGGAATAGAAATACAGAGAAATAGGTAGGAAGTGATAGTAGGAGCTGGCAAGCAGCCAGGTTAGGAAGGTGGGGGAGAGGTAAACTGGATAGGCTCTGATCAGCTGGCATTTGAAGTTGTACAGCAGAAGATATTTACTTTCTAGAGCTATGTTTGTTATTCCTGAGATGGGGCCACTCAAGATGGGGTGAAAGGGTCTGCAGAAGACCAGAGAGGCTGTATGCATACTGACAATGAAAAGGGAGTGGCAGAAATTAGTACAGGAGCAACAGGGACAATGTTATGTACCTTGAAGAAGCCTGCAAAGCTGCCAACTCAGAGCATTTCTCTGAGCACTGGACAGAACCACATAAAAGTCTCAAACCAAACCACCATCTGAATGAGCTCCTTGGAATTAAAGGATGCTATCAGTTCACCTTTCAATACTAGCTGGATATGAAATCTCAGTACAAATTGCCACAGCAGGAACTACTGTCCACTATGCCCAAACAGTTAGTAAATCTGGTAAACATACAGAACAGGATACCAAGGATGACAGAAGTTGTGGACTGGCTTCCATCTAAGGAATGATTAAATATGGCAAGACCCTTCAGCCTAGGAGACAATATGATAGATGTCTGTAAAATCACAAGTGGCATAAGCGTGGTAAATAGGAAACAACTACACACTACTTCTAGTATACAAGCCAGAGGGCATCAAATGAAAAGCAGGAAGCATTTTTCAAACAAATAAAAAGGTAGCTTTTAACTTGCTTAACTCACAGTAAAGCCAACTAACCCCTTGCCACAGGATGTTGTGGGACACCACAAGTTAACTTGCATTTAAAAATCCGTGAACGAATTCACAGAAGAAAAATCCATCAGAGCTATTAAAAACAAAGGCCCCATCTCTGGCTCAGGAATTACCCGAGCCACAAATTCCTGGAGCCTGAAGAGTATTTTGAGGAAGTCTCACTACGTTCCCCTCTTCCCACAGCCTTCTTCTGACATCTGGCCTTCACCATCCTCAGAAATGAAATACTGAGTTAGGGATACCTTTAAGCTTAACCAGCCAATTTTTGTGGGCAAAATGCAAGAGGTAGAGAAAAACAAGAATATTGCTATGGGATAAAAGCAGAAAGTCCATGTGTTACAATAAATGGAACCAAGCCCAGTATTTGGAAACGCAGAGCTTTAGCCATCACTGGAAATAAGATACATCAGTACATGCAAACAACCATGAAAACACCACCAAACAATAAAGGGAAGTCAGATAGGATGGAAGCAGGTCCTTCACTAGAAGCAATAATTCAACCACATAGTGGGAGTTTCATTTCAAAACCAATATATTTGAACATCTGTGAGCCTTATGACGCTGTAATGGGCTGGCAAGACAAGATTCCTTGTCTCTTCTGTGACTTACGTGCTTGTAATGTCTGGCCTCAGAAAATCAGCAAGTACTGGCACAAAGAACATGGCAACAACAAATGTATTTAAAAGGGAACATGTAGCAACCCGCATGGAGCTCGGAGGGAGGAATCCAGGCTACTGCCGGTCAGAGGGAGAGAAAGCAGCAGGAAAGTCAGTATGCACTAGAGGGATGCTAGCTACAGCTGTGGTACAGCCTTTAAGCTCATCTCTCTTCTGCCAGAAGCTTTTCAGTAAACTTCTGATGCTCAAAAAGCTCATCCCAGTTCCTAGGCTAATACATAGACGTACTTCTTATCAGTGAATTCTTTTGTCCTTAATTTTCTTTAGCTTAGAGAGCACTTCCTTGAAATCCAGTATTGCCTGCTCTCATTTTTCACTGCCCCCATACCTTCAAGCCAGCTCCACCTCTTCACATGTATTTATAGAGAGTAACAATTTTCCGCCTCAGCCTTTTTTTTCTACCAGAAAAAACAGGAAAAGCTGTTTTTATTTTCTCCTATAAGACAGACAAAGGTTTCAGTTTAAAATCATCGTTCTTTGCCATACAGGGCCAGAACTGTACATGGTATACTTTTCTTGGATCTCGCCCGTGACTTGTAAAATGGTTTTAACTCTTCTCCACTTTACTGAAGTTATCTTTGACATAGTTTAAGGGTTTAATTTGCTTCTTCCTGGGCTCCTTCAAATGACATGAACACTTGTTGCTACATGTAACCCAAATCCCCAGACCTTTTTCTTCCTCATGCATAGGGAAATTGATGAGTTCTCAGCCTAGAGCAGAAATTTCTGGCTTTAGCTCTTTATGTGTATGATCTCACAAACAGTCCAGTCCTGAGTGTCATATGATTCTTTGCATAAGATATTTGGATCTCTCCTTTTTTTGACATCAAGTCAAGAGCAGATTTTATTAGCATACAATTAATTCCAAGTCAGCATCATTAATGAAAATATTCAAATAACTAAGGACCAGAATCATCCTTGCAAATATTTATGTGTGTTCTCTTGCCAGCAGTTCTTCATCTGTGAGTACCAGCCATTCCTGTGCACTCCTTTACCACCTTGTTAAACCCTGTCTGCTTCTTCTTAATCCATACATAATGTAGGAGAAATTTTCAGTGAAATACACAAAATATCAAACACAGATACAAGGTTATTCTGGCATGATACACCCTGGATGCAATTTAGTTTTTTTCCCACACCATTTCTAAATGTCCATATCTTTAAAATATAGACTAAAACGCCGAATATGGGGGAGGTTAGCCTAGAAGGCATGTAAATTCTCTAAATCAGATTTCCTTCTTTTCAGTAGCACTAAACTTTTATTTTACTAGAAATATTAAATATAATTTTTATAGTAATGTGTAATTTACTCTTGTTAGTTACCTGGTACTTGTCTTTTTATAGATTTATTAAATTACTTTGTCTGTGACCTGTAATTTCATGTGCCAGCAGTCAGAAATGGAGATTATCCATTTTCCTCACTTGATTGTAGCAAAGATTTTGAATTTTGCTTTACGTCATTTTGGTTTCTCTAGGTCCTCCTTCCTGCCTGTCAACGTGCCCACCATCACCCATATTTGAAAACTGAGGTATTTACTCACTTTTTTGGTTATACTTTGCAAATCAAATCCCTGCCATATCCTTAGTTTATAGAGCATTCCAATTTCATCTCCTTTCTTCTCTTGTTCTCTTTTTAGTTCTATAGCCAAAGAACTTCTTGCTGCTTGCTTTAATTTTCTTTTCAAGGTTCAATTCTCTGATTCCTGGCAGTTCTCACTTTCTCTGTATACTTTCTGACATGGAAGACATAGCTTTCTTTGCCCGTAAATTCTTTTTTCCATCCCTTGTAAGCTCCCTGCTTAGTCTTAATATCCCTTTCAAGATGGTTATTCATTCAGTTGGAGCTGGGGCCCTCTAGGTGAGTCTTTTCCACCCACTTTGTTGGGATCCAAATTACAGAAAGTTTTTTACTTTTGACTTGAGAAATTCCAAACTTCCCCCACATTTAAATCCCTGTATTTTTCATGCCAGTTGACTTCACTAACCAGTTCACTTAAAATTTGTCATATGGATATTTCAGAGTATATAATGTTACATAGTCCTTTATGTGTTAAAAATACAAGTACCACTAACTTCAGTTGCAGCTGTGAATGCTCAGCACTTTTGCAAACCAGACCCAAGAGTCTCCTGTCAGGACCCCAGAAATGAGGAAAACACAATTAGTGACCACCTGTGGAAAAGTGTGATGCCTGGCAAAGCACAGGGACTGAATGGTAACGGGAAAGGGAGAGAATCCAACTTTGTGAGCCAGTATTCAATTAGTGCAGCCGTATGACTTGTTCTTTTTCTTCCTACAGCCACCTCACATCACTGTACATCTCACAGGTTTTTGTAACAAATGAAGAAAGAGTACTAAAGACATTATCTTGCCCCAGTGCTCATTCCTGATTCACACCCAAAACAGGTCAGTGTGTAAATGGCCTGTGGAGAAAAAATACCCGACATAAAAAAAACATCCCCAGTATGCTTGCAATTAAAGATGGTATCAGAGAGCAAATTTATGGGAATGGGCAGGGAAACATAATCATAATTGCAAAGTTCAGAGTGCTTTGGAAATTAAAAAAATTCCAGATGCTTAAATTAAACTTTAATAGTACTAACAATATGTATTATTCTTTGCTTATTTTTATGTTTTTTGAAAGCAAAGTGAAAAAACAGAAGTTCCATCATGAAACTACTTGTATGCACTGCACTGTCAACTGTATGAATTTTCCACACAGGTCTAGGTAATTTAATTTAATGGAGTAGTTTATAGCAATAGGTTGTTGACCTCTTTACTGGTAACACTGAAGTGGGATGACACATGCTCTGCTAGCATTTAAACAGACTTTTGCTGACAACAGAGAAACTGGGAGCAGACCTAAATATGACATGTACTATTCCATGTTCCTCAGCTATTTGTCTGTGCCACGTCAGCATTACCCCTCCTGTCTCACCTTCTCTGACACAGCTTTGCCTTCATTAATCTCTTCTCTCAGGGATCCAAATCTCTGCCTCAGGATCCAAATTTCATCTTTCTCATGAAACCTTTCCAGTCACCGCTCTCAGCACATCTCTCTCTTTGCCTAATAAGTCTGAGTCCTCTGGGTGCTGTGCTTTTCTTCTCCCAGTCCTAGTCTTACTGTCCAGAAAGCCTCAACTCCCATTTTAAATTGTAGGTTTACAATTTAAATTCATCTATTCATTTTTGCTGCTCTGTGGCAACTGCCCTATATCACCTACCCTTCTTTATTGCCATGTCTCCCTTTTCAGTGTTCTAACACATAGGATATACACAGTCTTTGTACCCACCTTGTTAAACTGTTCTCAAATCTTACCCAGCCAGCTAGTTCCAGTTTTCTGTGCTTCATGATCTAGACTCCTCTTTAGCACGCTGCTCCTTCCCTCTCTCCCTCCCCCTGTCCAGGTATATCCAAAATCTGTTTTCATTTTCCAGCCAGCACTAAGTTCATCCATTTTCTCATCCACTATCACTTTCCTTCTTCCTCATGTTGGTTCTTGCAGTCTCCTCATCATTCTTCTGCTTGAAGCACTGCCCCTTTCCCCAGACAGTTTGAGATTTTCTTCTTAATCTCAACAGCACCTTGTGGCAGTGATTATGACAGATCAATTTACACATTCAAGATCAAAACATTTTTTTAATCAATTTTAGAGGTTTTTCTTTTATGCTCAGTATACGTCCCAGTCTTCAGATAATGTTGTGATACTTGGTGTTAGACGAATGTGCATGAAATCCTCTACTTCCCTTTAAATGTATCTCCTCTTCCTTTCTCCCCCTATTCACTGAGATGGAAATAGCTCAGCCTCTTAGCCACACAGGAATTTTTTTTTTTTTACTTCTCTTATGTGAATATAGTGAAATAAACAGAACATCAAGAATGGAAAGTTGGACATCTAAATATAGAGAGAAGCTAAGGTATTGCAAGAGAAAGGGAGGAAAATATTTTAAATGGACAGTTTACAAAACCACAGCACTCCTTGAAGGGACTGCTGTTCCATGGATACACCTGATCTGACAGACGGCTGTTTTATTTGATAACTCCATGTTTCAAATCAAATAGGTCACCTCATACCAGTTTCTAACACTTTTTAAGAAATGGTTCATTTTTACATGGGGTGCCTTGCAAGTGCTGTCACACTAGCTAGGGTGAGATGTGACAGACTACAGCATTACTCAGCCTCATTCATACTTGCTATCCAGAATTAGCTTCAACACTGCCACAGCCTATACTTGATTTAGTGCCTCTCCCAGACACAGCGTTTCCCTTTATGTACAATCTGCCTGTTTTGGCATCTCTTTTAGTATGAGTTGGTATGAGGAACCCCAGCTTTGAAGCTAGCATGCATAGGGAAAAAGCAAAAAACACAAACCACAAAAAACCCAATACTGATTTAAGTGTGAGGTAACAAACTTACTCTCCATAGACTCTGCATATTGTGAAATGACACTATTCCAGTAGAATGCTGCTTCTGCAGAATCCTGCAATGCCCTAATGAAGACAATCTGCCAGAGAACAAAGATTAGCCATGTCTGAGACCTTGGCGGGTCAATTCAATCAAACAAATTCAAAGGCACGTTGGGTGGGTAATTTTGGAGCAGACTATTACTATCACTAATGTAACCCACACGGCAATATTTAAATTCCAACGCTTTCATCTGATGATAAAACGGTCTTTCAGGAATATAACACCAGGAAAGACAAAAACCCAAAAGCTGAATGTCTCTGTCATGATTACACACCCCTATACACTGAATGTTGTAATGGTGGGAGGTGTTTCAGGGAGTTAAAACTGAGGGTGAAGGGGGGCTTTCTTTTCTAATTACCTTATTTAGGAGTTAAAATTGTCATTCTGCTCTGAATGTATAACTAACTGAGTAACTTAAAACGTTGAGCTCTGCATACCTTTGGATGAAGACCAAGAAGCCTGAACACTATACCCATGCAGCTCTGATTAGCTAGTTCCATGCCTGCACTGAGAATGAGGCATGTTTCATAATAATTTGAAATGGCCCTTTCAATGCTGTGTTCCAACATAGGTCAACCACCTGAGAGGTAAAGGGTGCCAGACTGCACTACAAATTTTGTTCAGAAGCAATGGCTAAGTGGGGGCTCAGTTTGTCTGGTTGGCTTAGCCAAAGACCTGGGAAATGCATCACGAGGAGCCATCTTCAGCCTGGTTTTCAAACATGCCTCCAACCATTAGAAGTAGAGTTATCAAAATAGGCCCAAAGTCTGTTTGCAAGGTTTGTGAACGTTAACAGACCATTTTCCCAATAGACCATCCTGGTCTGAATTTTGAGTTCATAATGAAAGCTGAAACCAAGACAGTGCTTGGTGATTTGGGATTTGACAGAGAATATTTCACATGGTTCTAGTTATTGGATAAGGAAATACAGTATGGCTGTGTCTACAAAAGAGAACTAAATCCCTGAAAATTGGATTGGTAAAATAGCAACAGTATTAAAAAAAGTTTAATGTGAAATGACAGCCTAAGTATTTTTTGCGGCGTTTTTGCAAAAAGCCTGCACTTAGGATGGATTTGGCACCATTTCAACTGCACTGTCCTTTATTTGTCTAGCCCAGAGCTTTCATCACAACTACCTGAAGATTTGTCTTTTGGATGAACGGGAAGATCTTCCAAGAATCCAGGAAGAACTGTGGAAGAACAGTCAGTACTCTTGGGAAAGATACATAAAACTCTGATAGGTCTGTTAAAGCTTCAGGAAGGAAGTGAACCTTTGATACAACAGCCCTTATGTTTCTCTTGCAGCCAGCTCCATGCAAAGTTGGTGAATAGCGCTCATGAACTGAAGCATAGTTCTTGTGCACAAATAGTAACAGACAGGAAAACAGTGCCTCAATTCTTATGTCTGACATGAAACATAACTCCTAAACAAATAAATGGTCATTTTCTCAGAGTTTGTAATAAACCTTGTACCTGGCATAACAGTGGAGATCCTCCTGTGAAACGGGGCCATGGATACTGTGGACGCTTTTCCAGCTGTTGCTTTCTATAGTTTTTGACAAGAGATGATGAGGCCAATGGACATCATTAGCTTCAATAGCTTGGATTCAGGGTGTTAGTTCTGACAGAAGGAAAAAAGTGTATTTTATTCTCTAATATCTGTTCTGTTTCATTCTGACTCCAGCTTGATAAGTCACATTGAAATGGAGTCTTCCTCTCCTCCACCAATAGTTTAGAAAGCATACTGAAATTATATTGATCAAAGGGCTGACAAAAACAATTTGGCCACAGCCAGCAAGTGAAGAACACTGACTATGAGCCCGATTGGCTGGTGTTAAATGGCTTTGTTCTGTGGGATTCACTGAGGTTAGGGACAACCAGGTGATGACTTCCCTCTAGAACCCTATGCTGATGCCTGCAGATAGAGTCAGATGTGTAAGTCTCCCAAACAAGAATGGGATTTAAGTATGTAAATCTTTATGCCTTATGATGAAATATATCCCATAAAAAAATCCAACTTCTATTTTGTGCTTGTGTCATAAAACTTAAAAGAAGCGCAGATTTTAGCTGGGAGGGAACTTTTATGACCTAGCTATAAATCTGTGCAAGGAGCAGTTTGCAATTGAAACACTGACAAACTCTCAAGCAGAATGGTGCAAGTGGGTGCGCCAGTAACATCCCCTCCAAATTCTACTCCAGTACAGTCAGTGTGTCTCATGCCAGCATTTAGAGTCCACAATGAAATAACCAGTACAAAGAGGGGAAAATAGTAATTTCCGAATTACTGTCCCTCTTCAGAAAATAACCACAGAAACAGGGTAATTGTGTTACTAGAATGTTACTAGTGGTTCATATGTTCTAACAAGACTGTCAAAGAGAAAGAAACAGATTCCTTCTGGTATATGTAAACAGGAGAAGAGGAGGAGTAAGAAATTGGTTACAACAGTACTGCTGTGACAAAGAGAAAGCATTCTGTATTGCACTTAGAGACAATGAAATGTTTTTTAGATTCTTCTTTGTCTATTTCATAAGACCATCCCATCATTTTTTACCCCTCTTTGTCTGTTTCATTGCTATTTAAATGATATTTCTGGGTTGTTTTGGTTNTTTAATTTTTTTTTTTAGTTATAGACTTGAAGCTTAATTAATCTAACAAAAACAAGCTTTTAAAAAAATCTCGATGTTAACATCTTTATCATACCAAGGTGCCTTGATCAATGAATCAGTCTTTTTTTTACAGTTTGTCTCCTGTGCCCTTTCCTGGCTAAACTGCTCTTAAGACAGAATGACATTTCTGTTTTATAATCCCACTGATGGAATTAATGACTATGCTTATTAATTTTGATTATTGGAATTTCCCGTCTCTCTGTTTCATAGTAGCACTCCACCTCTGCTTGTCAATCAGGACTACTGGCTCTATCACATTTTGCTTTTTTAAATGAACTAAAATGTTTGGCTTGGCCCTGTGCCAAGAATGGGGTCATTCACAAACTTGTAATAACATATCCTTAGGTGATGTTTCTTAGTAACATGTGTAAATAGGAAAAAACAGTTGCACTGTGGGGGTTTAGCGTGGCCACATGTGACTACAGTTAAAGAACATGGGAAGAAAATCAGTGATCTTTCCATGATAGCTGTCCAGTTCAACAGCAAGCACACAGTACAGACATGGCAGTGCAGACACAGCTGAAGTTAAGCACTTTCTTCACTCAGTGCAGCATGTCCCTTCTCTGCCAAAAACCAGATGTGCAGCCTCAGCCTGGAGCTGAGGTGAGGAGCTGAGCCTTAGAGACGAGTCTAGCAAAACCATGAAGTCCTCCAGAATATTCCTTGTGGTATCTTCTATTTACCTCCAGCAACATTGGGCTTTTGTTGCAACTACAAACACATCTTGGGATTAATGACATTACAAGTGGTTTCTTGGTAGCACCCTCTGGGTAAAAGCAGAATGTTGGTGTCACTATGAGAGATGGGCTAAAGCTGTGAAGCTTGGGCAAGGGTTTGGTTCTTGGATCTCAAACATTTTCAGTTTGAGATCAAGGGTTTTATTCTGACCACTGCAGAAATGGGCTGCATTTCAGCTTGGCTTAGACTTTGATACTCCTAGCAACTAAAGTTCAGGAACTCATGAACTGAGGATATTCAGATTCGCAGAACAAATTTGCCCTGTGTTCTGTTGCAGAGTAAAATGGAAAAATGGGAGGTTTGATATGGAAATAAAACATCAAGAAGCAAATACATTAAACATATGAAATTATCTTAAAACTATTTTTCCTTCCAGAAGATCCAATAATTTTTATTATTCAGATTTTTACTGGTTATTTCAGACTAAGTTGCATTAACATAGGCATTCTGCAGTGCAAACAGCTGCAGGCAGAAAACTGTTTTTAATACAAAGAGAAAAAAAATACTGTTAGAGCAAAATATCTCAGCTATGAGGTACCCCATATACATTGCTGGGACAGCAATTGCCCAACTCCATGCTGGGGATACAAAATCTTTCCTGCTGCTGACTTGGTTCTTTCAGGATCAGCTATGCTGCCTCAGCCTCACAGAACTACCTACCCTCCTGCCTGAAACCTATAACCAGGGAAAGCTGCAGGCCACATACCATAGCTTCCCCCTTCAAGGACCAGGTGCCTATGCAGAGGTATGAATACAACATTTTGGAACCACTGTAGTTAGTCTGAGAAGTTTGGCAAGGTAAAAATAACGGTTTTTCAAAGGAAGAAGAAAACCTAAACTGTAAGATAAAGATGTTTAAAAAGAGACTTATTTGAGGTTTTTCCCTCCTGCCCTTCCAGTGTAATGAACTCTCCATTTGCAACAGCAAAGAAAATGTCATTCCCTTGCTGCTCTGCATAGGAATAATATCCTGCTGATCTGCCCATAAGATTTAAACAGAAGGACACTGTATAGTTTTCTTCATTACAAATTCCTCTTTCCCTCTTAGTGACTTGAGAGACTTTGTCTAAAAATGATCCAGTGCAACAAGGCTGTGTTTTGTAGGCCAAATCAATACACCATGTACTGGGAAGAATCCTTCATTTGTGGTTTGGTGGTTATGGCAGGAAACTGGCAGACATAGCTCTTGCCAATTGGCATTTGCTGAGATGCTGGTGTGCAGCAAAATAGATTTAAGGCAGGTGGAAAATGAAACAGCATTCGAAAATGATGTGGCTGGATTATCATTCCTACTGTGCAATAGGACACGAAAGCACAACCTCTAGACTGGTCCAGGATGGAGTACTGAACATTTTGTTTTTCACATAAACCCAGCAGAACTTTCACGTAACTTGTATGGAAGCAGGTGTCTGCTCTATTTTTGACATACTATAGAGTTTCTCATATGGGAAACTGGAAAGTAAGTCCAGATCTTGGCCCAGGCTGTGGCTGCAAAACTGGTTTAGCAGCATTTCCAAATATTTCTCTATCATGGATCTACCAGTGGGAGTCAGATGGACATCCGTTTCAAGTCAAGCTGGGGTATGCATGAGGCCAATCTCATTTTCACATGGGGTTAGTCTTAGTAGAACAGATCTACAACCACCATTGCCAGAGAATACAAAAATCTCTAAAATTTTTAACATTCTTTCTCCACTTGTCTCTTATTCTTTTATATATCAGATCCAAACTTTCTTTTGCTAGATTATGGACTCTGTATTAATTATAATAAAATCAAGATAGTGCATTGCACTGCACTATTACAATGTAAGAGATAACGGGATACCAAAAGCTCACTGGGTTAAAAGCAATAACAACAGCTGGAGTTATCTGACTTTCCCATATTCAGTGGATGCCTCTGAAGATGATATATATGATATGGTGTGAACACCATGAATATAGGTACCATGATACTAGAATGGAATTTTTATGCTATTAAATCAGGGATGAGAAATTAAAAGTAAGTTAGTAAGAGTTCCCAGCATAAGCTGCAGGCTTCCAGAAGCTAGACAGAATAAACTTAAGCTGAGTGCTTATACCTTAAATAAATATGATGCACTTTCTATGAGGTACAGCACTCCTGACTCTTTTGAGGGGGCAGATATTTTATTCCAGCAAGGCTGTAGCTATCAATCTAGTCAAAGTTCACTCCAGGTGGAAGAAACTAGAGCAGGAAAACAGGATTTCATGTGACAGTTTATACACCCTTCCTCATACAGAAGGCTCCTCCCATGTACATAATGACATTTCTTCATGTGATGGCACTTCTCCTGGTACATACACAGCACCTTCACACAAGAAAAGAATAAAGGCCATGTAAGCAGCAAAGTAATCTTAAAAACTATGTCACATATCTGACGCCTTTTCTTTCATTTGTCACCATGGGCACTGTGGTATGGCTTATTCATGCAACTGCCTTAAAACTTGGAATTCAAAACATGATTTTAAGGGAACCATATAACTCTATTACAAGGAGATATTCAATGTTTAGATAGCTGCTTGGAACTTGACACAGACATCTTGACACAGACAGGAATAATATCAAGGCTCATATGTAGAATATAGAATGAATCAATGATGTTGATTCACTGCTGTGAAAAGCTGATTTAACCTTGACCAGAGATGCTGGAAGGGAGCCTGTGTGAATTAAGGCAGCAGAGGTTAGGGCCAAATCTTCAGCTGGTAAAACTGTCAGAGCTGCACTTAGGTAAATGGTGTTAAATCTCCACTATCAAATGGGACAGTGCATGTTACATTATCAAAAAAAGACTTTAAAGTATAAAAATGCAGATGGGAAGCTCAAGAAGAACAATTGGTTTGCAGAGCAGGAAAAGCTCCTATTTATTAAATAAGGGTCAAGCATATGAGCAGTAAACTTCCCTTTATTTGATTGATTATGTTTCAAAAATCAAATTAAAACCATTCTTAAGGATACATGAAGCAGTTAAAGCTACAAGAATATCACTTGGTTGGGTAACAGTAAGGCAGTAAATCAGATCTTTTTGTAGGCCTAGTGAATGCAGGGCAAACAATAACTAAATAGACAATGGCAGCAGAGCTGCATCCTTTGAACTGGACACTGTAACAGATATATACTGTGTTTTGCAAAAGCAGCACAATAGCATGCTGCAGAGAGCATACAGAAAGCTAAAACAAACAAACAAAAATTCTGGCTCTTTTTTACTTTCAGTCTTAAAAAGCCACGAGGAAGTTGAGATACAAGGACATTACAACTGCTTTCAAACAGGCCACTCTGCTACATGAGGTCACAGTACTGCTGCTATTGACTTTAGCTGAATCAGAGTTTGGAGCACTGGTTTTAATTTATTACATTACGGAACTTGTCCACTGATATAAATCCACACAGAGCAAAACTGGAATAACGCTGTAGTTAATCAGGCCTAATGAAACAATGATCCTCTAGGTCAGAAATACAGCTGTATCTCTGATGTTAGGATAAATACTTGCTCAGCTTTGAAATTAGTTAAAAAGGTTTCTTGCTGTGGATCACGTACAGTGAGGCTAACCAGCACAAGCCTCAGATCTATGTGATATGGAAAAAAAATGTCTCATAAAGAGTTGCAAATCAATAATTCTAATGATCCATCTGCCAAAAGACATTCCATTGGCTAGGCACTTCTATAAAAATTCAGCCTGATAATACGGATGAAGTCCAACACCAAGAATATTTGCAGATTCATAAACTTCTTACAGTCTGGGCCATAGCACAGCAATACTTGTGCATATTACTGAAGAGGAGCAAAACCACACATGTGCCATGCCCAATGTCAACCAGATCATTCATATATTCTGACTGATCTGCTGCAGACACATTTAAAAAACTCATTGATGCACTTCCTTCAAGAAAGAATTATGTACACTCACAGAAATTATAAGGTATTTAAAATAAAGTCTGCTGAGTTAAGTCAGTATTAATCCTCCCCTAAGCACCCTCAAAATGAGTATCAGAGATCCCTGAGGAATGAAGGAAGTGATGGATTTATAATGGCTGATGATTACAAAAGAGTTTTTAGTTGGATCATATTGAAAGACAGACAATTTTTCTGTATTATAGAGAAACATATGCTGGTTGAATACACATCAACTACTCAGGAGTCAAAACCAAGCAGAAAGAGTTGATGTACAACAGCAATTTTTTTTACTAGTTCAGGCATCTTCTTGCTTCAGTATGCTCCTTATGATGCCCATAGCTCATTCCTACAGGAGTATGCTGACTCCAGCCTCAACAATCGCTGGTGGGGTACCCCCTCCCACAGTCACAATCGCCCAGTCTGCCTTTCCCTGGTCTGTGCTCACACCCTGGGAGCATGGGAATGAGGTCACTCATGCAAGCCATGCTTGAAATGCTCTCAAGTCAACGGCTGGCACTCTCTGCCCTGCAGCATCTGCTATGTTGAGGAGAAAAGCTGAAGCAAATACACCACTTTGAGAATTACTGTAATTCTCACTAACATCTGTTGGTGACTTCAACCATGGTAAGCTACAGAAGAATGCTCTGCACCTTACTGAAGATACTCTTGTAAAAAGCAATTGTGTTCTATTAAGGGACACTTACAGACAAACAATTCAGCCACCAAGAATTCTGTTCATTTATTTTAAAATATTTTTGTTTGATCAATCTACCTTGTTATTTATGCATCTATCAAAACAACAGGTACTTATTGCAGAAAAGGCAGTGATTTAATTATTCCAACACCTCTCAACAACACTGCAGCCACCTTTTGCTCCTAATTGCAATGCAAATACTATGCCCGTATTGATACAGAGAATTTTGGGAAGTTGTTTCAAGATTTATTGAAGCAGCATAATACTTTACTTATATAAATTAATGACTTTCTAACTGGAAAATATATTTTATGAGCTTTTTTTTGCCCTGAGCTGCAAATACAACATAGATATAGAAAACAATTAAACTTCAGAATTCCTGTGCTTCGCAAGTCACTAAACAGATCTCCATCAGCTAAAAATAAAACACATTCCTTTTCATTCCACAGAGCAAGAAAATCATCATAGAGATATATTTCTCCCCTTTAGCTTTGCACTCATTAAAATCCACTGTTTTGTAAGGACAGAGTAAACAAAGGGCATTTGCCACAATCTTGGCATTTGAGAAAGTAAAGAATGAACAGAAACTTGTAGTGTCAGAGGGAGAAACATGACAATTTCAGCAGTTTAAGAAAAACACAGTATTATAGGTATTGAAAAAAGTTAGCAAAGGGCAAGACAAGTTTTGTTATAGCCTGGGATATACGCTTAGATAAATGACATTATAGTTCCAAAGAACACAAATGAAAAAAACCTGATTCAAGTTCATGAAATGACAGACTATGGGAAAAGCAAGAGAGAATTTGACCTAAAAACCTATTTCTTAGAATATGATTCCTACTCTAAAATTCAAAGACAAGCCAAAACTAATAAACAATTATACAGTGTCAATGCTTACGCATATCAAATCATGATGTGCAAGGCGAAGAATATCAGCAGTTCAAGTTACTAAGTGAACACCCACTGAGGTGTATCAATTGCTCAAAACATTAATGTGGCAATGAGATGGGTGAGAAAGGCTGCAGCTTAAACACAGCACAAAAGACCAGTAAAGATGTGTGACTGGATCCAACTGGATCTTTGGAGTGCACCACTAAACAGGACTCTTGATAACACTGAATGTATGAATATGGGCATTGCTGCTCAGAAGGTCATAAATACAACAGTGTACTTACAGTTGTGTTAAACAGCAAAGGAAAAAAAAAAGATTTGTGAGGAATGACACATAGAAAACTATCCCCCAGCTTGATGGTCACAGCCACAATGCCAAGCCAGACTATCCACCTGAGAACAGACCAAATATGTCTCAAGTCAGAAAGAAACATCACGACAGGCTTAGGCTTTCAGCCACAGACAGTGGGCATGGCTGTCCCAGCTGCCAGTGTGGGGTACTTGTGGCATCCCAGCTAGACAGCAGTGCAAAGCAAGAGGTAAAACTGGTCTCTCACTGCAGCTTGAGGGGATCATATATGATGAGGACAGTAAAGTACAATTGAGCAGATAGGAAGGAGTTCATTCCTATTTAAGCAGAAGCATAATACAACACTGAGTTTGCTGAAAGCTAGAATTGTTATTAAAAAACAGGTAACAGCAGCTCTAATAGAAGCTCTAACAGGTAAAAGGGTGTGAGAAGAGCACCATGGACACATTTGCATTCTCCTGCACATACCTGTTTTCCACACCCAGCTGAGTCTCAAGAGGTGGTGGCAACTATCAGGAGACTAAGTTTTACTAGCAGTGGAGAAAACAGCTCGTATAAGTAAGTTCCTTCCTTGTCTTTACCACTCGGACAGAAGTGCTGAGATCTGAACCACCATTTTCATTTATTTTAAAAAGTTTTGATTTAAATTCTCTGCTGGAATGCTCTGGAATAAATTCTGCATGGAAGTGGAAAAGTGCCAGGAGGAATGGGATTATCTGTTGTGATGTAGTTCTTTTTCTGATGTAGTTCAGGTAAAATCTGTTCTTCTTACAAATCTGTTCCTTTTGATGAAAATTCAGTCTCAAGTGTTGCAATAAGCAACATCTGTGACAGTGAAGCAGAAAAAAAAGTCATGTGTCAAACGTTACCCTAATGACTTGAAGTTGTTGCCATCCACTTTCTGTATCCTGATCTGAGTAAAATAAGTTTAGTGATTGCAGTCCTGTTCACACAGCACAGAAATCTCCACGAAAAGCACCACTGAAACCTCTGGCTACACCTGGTAGGGAGGTCAAGTATTTAAAAACCAACAACATTATCTAGGGTCGCCTCCAGATAATCCTCCTCCAAAGCAGGTTAGAAAAACAGCAGAGGGATAATGAGGGAAAATGTACGTTAAGCACAATTTTCTTTTTGAATACACAGTTGAGGTTGGCTTTGCTTTCTGTTAGCCAAGGATAATAAAAGCCATAGCTATGTGATAAACATTTTTTTGAGCAAGCTGGACAGAAATGCCCTTTAAAATTAATCTAGGGGGGAATAAAAACTCTTTCACTTAGCAACAGTCACTTAGTCCCTCGACCCTTCTGAAAGTCTATCCCTCCAAAAGAGGTGCCTCTAGTCCTGTCTGTTCCTTTGGGGCTGTCTGCTGGGAATCGTAGCTCTCAGCTAATTTCCAGTATTTGGGTACTGTTTTGTTATACAGCGGCACCAGCTATTCCCACAGGTCCTTCAAGGGGCCACATGCACTGTTATACTTCTTCATCCCATGCTGTCAATATAACCATCCATATTCCCTACAATGGCAAGAAAATTACTTCTGAAAGAAGAATGCTTAAGACCCCCCTGTATTTTAGACCATAAGTAGAACTTTGTGTTCCAATGGGCATTCAAAGAGCTGCTGGGCATGACTTCTTGTGAAATTTCAGGGCACACAGTTCCTTCAGCGATCACATCTGATACGACTTCAATTCGCATCTGCAGAAGTTTAACACATCTCAGATCTTTTTGACAGCACTAGAATTTTTGCTGATGCTGAGAACATTTTGCTGCTAGTTTATATCCTTTCCTGAGGAAGCACAGAAAGACAAGCCAAAGCTTTAACTCTTCTAAGCTATTATTTTTATTTTTCTTTTGATACACATTTTACCCACAGGCATCTTGGTTGCTGGCTGCACTTGTGAGTTCCACAAGCACTTTGGAACACTTCTCTAAGGATGCTTCTTCTGAAATCTCTGTTTGCAGAGAGCTTGTTGAATAAAACCTGTTCATCTCTAACTTCTCCTTACGGTCTTTTCTAGGAATACACACTACTCCTACCTTCTGCAGGCTACTAGGGTATGTGGGGTACTACCCACAGCACCACAGCACACATTGTGTAGTCCAGTTCTTGAGAGAGCAGGGCTGTCTCTGTGACACTCTTCTGTGCTATTATACCACATCTAAAGCTCAAAGTGCTGACATGAACTTCATGAAAACAAAAGAGAGATTCACAGGTTGGTAAAAGCAAAAAATAATCTGATGAGCCTATTCCCACACCCTAGGGTAGTATCTGTGCTCACAAGAAAATTTCTTGCTTCTGTTCCTGTCTTTTGTGAAGAGGGACAGAACAAGAGACTAGTTGCTGTGATCTGCAACTGAAATACAGAAATGCTCTACAGGGCAAAGGAGTGGTAGGATAAGCACTACAACAGACAAGCAGGCTCAGTCAGCACATTGTTGCAGGCAGATGACGTGCCAGCAGAAGAGAACAGCAGTCCCAAGACAATTGTGGCTGGCCCACAACCTCAGTCTGTGTCAACTCTGTGGCCTGTAAGCCAAAGGTTTGCTTTTTTTCCCACTCCCTTGCATACCACATGGCATCTCAAGCCTTACACAATTACTGACTTCTCCCTGGATCTTTGGGTGAGAGAAAAGTTGAGGGCAGACTACAGATAGCAGCAGACAGTATGTTGAACATTCAATCTGAGAGCTTCTCTGACTCTGAAGAACGCTTCTGCCTCATTCAAAACAGCTTCCTTGAACGTCCTGCACACGTGACAGCAATCTGTGTCCAAGAACAGAGCAATTCGCTTTTCTGGCAATCCAGGTAGTTTTTCACAGCTATGTAGAAGTTGTTCCTTTTTACTCATGTTCTCAGTCTTTCCTGATCCCTCTGTCAAATGACTGTGGTTGTTCATGCAGTTCCTATTTTACTGGAATTCATCCCTTACATGAGGCTGAAAAATTCCTTGTGGAACAGTTTGAAGGGAGAAAAAATGTCTCCACTGGATTACAGCTCATTGAATGTAGCAGAAGTTATTTAAATGAATGAAAATTATACTTAAACCCAGACTGTTCTGCAAGATAATTACTTTCACTTCAAGATCATTACTCCAGCTACTGTGCTGTTGTAAGTTATGTGTCCTCTAATGATGGTCATGGTATCCAAACAGTGAGATACACATTATCAATTATAAAGCTGCTCTTGAACAATGTTCCATATATACCAATATGCAACTTGCATTAAATTCCTCAGATTAACTGATCTGGGGCCTCTCTGCAGCAACACAGACTGTAAGAATCAGGTGTTTAGAAGAGATGATAGTTGGAAATGATTCTTCCTTCACAGAGACAGAACAAGAACTAAGAGGCAAACCTGTGCTAATGCCTATCTCCATAGACCATCAGAGAAGCCATTGATGAAAAAGATGCTAGATAATCCAATATTTCTCCTCGACACTGAATAACTGCTAAAAAAGGGAAGAATTTTAGTGGGTGGGGAAGCGGGGAGGGAGAGTCTGGGAAACTTGACCAGGCCAAGTTTTGAGTGCTCCACAACATCCTACAGGCAGTACAAGATTCTACCTACATACACCAAGGCATAGGATAAAGGTAGCTTCCCTTCCACTTTCCCCTTCCCCTCCTTCATGGGATGGTGCCCCCGCACGGCCGGTCCGTACCAGGAGAGGGCGCTCGGACACCAACCAAACACGGGAGTTGCTCTAATGAGTGCTCCCGGCTAATTAGCGCTGCGGTGCCGGCTCCCTTTCCGCTGGATTAGCTCGCTCGCACGCACAGCCGGCTGCAAGCAGGACCGCAGTGGCCAGGGCGCGGGTCACAGGCGTGCTGGGCTGCAGCGGCTGTAGTCCGTCTGCAGAAGCTTCTCTCTTTGCTTTCCTTTTTCACTATGCCCGCCAAATTGTTCCCCAAGGCAGGGGAGCAGTAAGGCTGTTCCTTACTCTTCGATATTCCCGGGGGCTGTGAGATTCCTCATGGAATCCACTGCTGCTCCTTTCCCAGCGTGCAGTAGCTACAGGGATGAACACACTGGGAAGCCACAGCTGCTCCTGCAAGTGTAACAGCATGCTGCCTTCTGTCCTCTTGCTACCCCTCCCACATCCCACCTATTCACTAGGCCTGGCATGTATCCTAAACGGTGATGAAGCAGCCACGGGGCTTCTGAAGTGCAGAACCCACATCCCACCCATCTGTCGTGTCAAGCTTTGGCCCCCCATGGTGCTCAGGATGCCAGAACCATCCCTCTAATGCCCGCATCAGGAACTAATGTGCAGAAGACCCTGCCCCACGAGGTCCCTCTGCCCCCTCCCCCTAACCCATAATCAGATCCATGAGGTCTCACACACCAGACAGAAACGGTGACATCCTTTGTCCCCCCGATCTAACCCCACAGCCAGGTATAACTCCAAAGCTGGCCTTGCTTTCCACAGGAAGCTGGGCGGTGACCTCCAAAGGTCCCTCCCAAATCAAATGGTTGTGTGATTGTCAGTGCTGAATAAATACAGATAAATTATCCTTATTCCCATTTGACACTGCAGAAACAAATTGTAGAGATGGGTAAGTCAATTTTGACCTGATCACACAAGGACTAGGAAAGCTTCAGCCACAGCAGACCCTGTAAGGTGATTGCCTCAGTACAACACCACCTTCCTCTCTACACTGTCCTGTTCACATTTCTTTTACAAATTCTGTAAACAGTGTGTGGGATGGGTTACATTGGATTACATATGGCTACACTACTGGATTCACTGTGCATATGAACATCAACTTAATTGATGGTGGATATCCATCCTGTAGGCAGATAGGACATTCACCGATGGGCCAACTAGAAAAATGTCTAATTTGTAACCATCAAGAAGATTCTTTCAATGCTAGCAGGCGAAGGATTGTCACGTTTTGTCATTACAGCTGCTCACTAGTGAGTCTGCTGGCTCACTCACTCTTTCAAGTTCCACCACCACAAAGCCAGAGCCGGTTTAACTGAAGTCCATGAGTCTTAATCAGTTTGCTTTTACTGAGCCTGGTAAGAGAACTTGCCCATTGCTATCAATTTGATTTGATTATATAAGTGTATATTTTAAAAACAACATACTCCATGCTGAAACTTATTTTTAAGTTATTGTGACTATTTTGAGGGGCCAAATTTAACTCAAAAGTGGGTTAGCATATGATAAAGAAGGTTGGTTTTACTTTGTTCCTGCAATTGCTCTGATAATATGGTGAGAAGATAGGCTTGACCTAGTGGATGCTGCTGTGTACTTGCACTTGGACTTCCCAGGAGTCCCTGGATAGGCTGTGTGCCACATTTTGGTTTTCCATCTGCAAAATGCAGCTAACAGTTCCCTGCCTGGCAGAGGCAGTGGGACTAAAACCCTGCTAGGATTGCAAGATGAGCAAAGACTACATCAGTGAAGGCCATATAGGTGCCAAGAACAGATATCTATCTACATATTCAGACAGCTACAGACTTATTGTGACTCAATCAAGTTTAAACATTTAAAGATAAAGGCTGCTATTTCAAGCTTCTTAGTCTCAAGGAAATCCATAATAAAAACAAACCATCAACACAGAAATAATTTGGATTATTCACACTCAGAAGTGAGAGAAATCATTTGTCAAGGTCACTTTTGAGACTTTGACAGACTGAGGAGAAAACAAAAATAATCAAGCATATGAAATCCATGACAGAAAAAAGACATTGGATTAAAACTTCTTTCCCCATTACTTATTCAAATGCAGAGGTAAATCCAGTGGTTTATCTCCAGCTGAATAGTCCTGCAGGCCAAAACACTGATGAGTTTGTATATAACAGGCCAAATTTATCTTTTCTAAAATGCCTTAAGGAACAGGTCTGGGGCATAGATTTGGTCCAGAACATTTACTCTTTGGGTAAAAATCAGTTAATCTTGAAAGCACTGCAGCCCCTCCTTTGCCATAAATTGCTGGAGTGTCAGGAGACAACTGTCTCATGATTTACCCTCTCCTTCTCAGATCCTGGTCTAGTTCAAACTGATAAATTAGAAGATGGGCTAACTTTTAACCCCTAGCTAGAGATTTTCCTCCCAAGTGTTGGCCTGCAGGAAATGCCTGTTTTAAAATATGCCAGACTGACACTAGCAGAGCCTTTCAATCAAAAGGAAATTTTGATCCAGCAGAAGTGCAGGACTGGTCCTATTGCCAACTCGCTCTCTCATGTCAAAGTTTTAGAAATGCAGTTGATTGTACAGACACCAGTAAGCACTACCACTCATCCACAGTCTCTTGCAACAAGGATGGGCCTTAACTACAAGATTCTGGTCTGAATCCAAAGTCTACCCCATGTCTCCCTAATTATGGATTTAGAGTTTTGTTCAGCCACAATTCTAATACCAAGAGTCACAGACACAGTCACAAAAACATAGAGATATGCACTTCCCTAAGTGGGAACTTTCAAACATATATGGGCTTAATTGGATCCTTATCCGCATAACTAATGACTGAAGGAGCATGAAACTCAGTGTTACACACTGTGTAAAATGAGCTCTTCAGTACTGCCTCAGCCTTGCTAACTAGGGTACATTTTGTGTGTGTGCCTGTCTGACATGGGCAAGCTGTACACTCAGTGGAATGGATTACTGTGGCAATTCTGCATGAGCTACTTGCTGCAGAGAAGATCTGGGGCCTTTCCTGTAGCAGATCTGTTGTTCTCCCACTTCTGCACTTCAATGAACTCCTTTGGTCTGGGGCTTCCCCCTTCCAGGTTGCATCAGGGTGCATGTGTTGTGTTACACAAAGCATGTGGGAACATTGGTGTGGAGCCTTTACACAGCAGCAAAAGTGTCATATGTCTGTTTTGCAAGATATGGAGTGTTTCATATGCAAGTTATTAGCAAGACATAGATACAGATAAAGACATAGATATAGATAAGCATCTGTATAGTTTTGGAAAATGTTGACACCTTCTTACGCAGTGGGTAATGCATTTTAAATCTACTAGTACTAGAGAAGAGGCAAGACATTGTTCTTAGATGGTGCTTGAGGGATGAAAACAGTTGGTGAGTGCTTCGTTTGGTAGCTGCAGCAAAGCACTGCTATTCAACTCAAAATGAATAAAATATAGTTGTGAAAACCTTCTAAGCAAGTATGACAAAATAATTTCTCATGCTATTACTTTTTAACCTTGTATTTCAGTCTTCATTTCTGCATTTGATTTCAAGTAACATATTTTTTTCTTCTTTCTTTCAAAGGAAATAGAGATCAAAGAGCATTGTAAATCCAGAGAGTCTCTGTTACAGAGATTGCCAATTACCTTTTACTGCTGCTACCCTTTAACTGTAATAAAAATGTGAGAACACAGAACTGGAAAGGACCATCTGGAACCATCTGTGAACCGTTCCTCACACTGTAGGCTACTATGAATTAGATGTTTAATTACAAACAGTGCATAGAACATCTACTCCACATGTCACAGGCCATGAAACAGTTCCTATGTAACACAATTAAGAAAGATGATGAATAATAATGAGCATCCAGAACTATAATGTGCCATAGAAAGAATACAGCATCAAGCATCATCAGCATCTAACTCCTGGGAGCTATCATCATTTCAGGGTAAAACGATTTTGAGAAATAAAGCATGAATTTTGCTGTAAGAAGGGAAACCCAAAAACATCCCAGCATCCACTGCACTGACCCAGAGGACTATTTTTTCTTTACTTCAAAACTCGGCAATCCATTTAGCTTAGAGTCTGTGAATCAGATTCACCTCCCACTCACTTACAAGAGAGGAGTTTGTGATGGAAGCATGTGTTATTGCGTGTAATTCATCTCTTTTTCATTTCCCTAATCAATAGTACTACAGTCACTGTATTTTAGCCATCAGGAGTGTCTGTAAAAGCTAGAGAAGCCCGTGTGGTAGAAGTGCAACACTGGGCCAACTCACCGGACCTGCACCTGCACTACAAAGATTTAAGGGTGTTGTTGGAACGCACTGATCTGCTGCCAGTGGCATTGTAAGGGAAATAGAAGAAGTATTTGAGGCTGTCTTAAAGGTATAGCTTTAAAAGACAGTGCATCAGAAATGCTGCTGTTTTGTGGGCTGGGCTGAAAAAAGACCTTTCTTCACATTCATTCCCAGTAAGTCTTCCTCAGAGAGTGTGACTTTTTCATCTAAAAAGAAAAAGTAATGGCTAATGGATTCTTTAACTGGATGGCTTTCAGGTTTGGGAGGGTATCTTCTAGGGTTAATGGCAGACTGAATCCCAGCAGCTTCAGTTTGCCACAATCATAAAACAGAGCTTAAAATGACTGACGAGAAGTTGGAAAAAAAAAAAAGAAAAAAGAAAAAAGAAAAAAGAACAAGCAGTCTACAGTACAGCTTCTTAGCTTCTTTTTCTCTCCCCTCATCCTTATGGGCAGATCAAGAAAAATGTGGTCTCTGTAAATGGAAGATATTCCATAAATACATTGAGTGGAGCTTACAGTATCCCAAAGGGGCTATTCATCAACTCCAACAGGAATATACACTGGGAGACCTTCACTAAATTAAAAAAAAAAAAAACAAAAACCCAAAAAACCACAAAAACCAAAAAACAAACAAACAAAAAATAACAACAAAAACCCACAAAATCCTCACCAAAACAAAACAAGAAAAAAACAAAAAAGAAACAAACAAAAAAACCCAAACAAAAAAACCCCAACAACAACAACAACAACAAAAGAGCTATCCACTTATCTCATCATCTGGTTATCTCTGATTTCGAGGAGTGACTAGAAAAATGTTAAGCCTTCACTAGATTTCTAAAAAGTGCCCCAAAGCCCAATGTCTCTTTTCCTCCCTAAGTACAGGAGACATATCCAAAAATTTCTACAAGTATTGTCTTGCATTAAAGGTACATTTTAATTACTTTTACATTACATGGGATTTAAATAATATTTCTGTACTCTTTTAGAAAAAGCTATTAAAACCCAGACAGAACAATTCAATGTTCCACTGACAGACAGTTTCAAATACCATTGGCATGTACTAGTGTCCATTCTGCCTGAGCTTCAACAGAAGTTTTGTAATTAAATTTAAGATTCTTTAGGGACAGTAAAGTGAAAAAAAAAAAACCTTGGTCAAGGTTCAATCTTACGAAACATGAAACATTTTCAAGACAGATTGAGTGTCCTCAGTTTTATCTTAATCTAAATGAAAGCTGATGGTGGTCAGTATCTATCAGAAGTGCTCAGCACTTTGCAGGGTTAAGTCCCCCAAGAATAGTGACAAGCCTTTAGAAAACACTCTAATAATGACCTCAACTAGGACCTGGAGGGACTATTTCTTGTGAGGCCAGAGATAATTCAGCCTCTGTGTGAGTTCACACTTGAGATTTTCCTGATAAGGAATGGTCAAGTTCTGCAAATTACAAGTTAGCGGTCAGGTTTCAAGATACAAATTACTGTCTGTTAGGAAGAAAGAGCTATAAATGAATTTTATTTGGAGTTGAATTATGGTAAAAAAAAAAGATAGTCTATCTGCTGTGCCACTCTTCTCCGGAGACTTCCAGCTCCGATTGAGAAGGTCTGGAAAAGAAAAACCTAGTTATGTTGACTCTACACTACATTAGAACTTTTGCATTGAATTGATCACTGATCTGTGGAGCATGCAAAGAACAGACACATTTCAAATTTTACTGAAGTTTCACTTTTTGTCTATAGAGCTAAAGGTGAAACTAAGCATACAAGTTGTAGAAATCAACTCAAATTTGTGGAAGTTACTAAGACAGTTTTGAAGCTGTCTGATGCTTCTACAATCACAAATGAAGTCCAGCATTATGCACTTCACTAACCTGATCCTTTATAGTCTATGTGGCCTGATGGTATTAATCCCAGGGTACTCAAAGAGCTGACTGACGTCATCGTGAGACCTCTCTCAATGGTTTTTCAGTGGTCTTGGGAATCTGGAGAGGTCTCAGTCAACTGGAAGCTGCCAAGTGCCCCAATTTTCAAGAAGACCAAGAGGGATGATCCTAGTAACTATAGGCCTGGCAGTCTCACTTCAGTGCCTGGTAAAATTATGGAGAAAATTATTCTGGAAGTTACAGAAAAACACTTGAAGTAATTGGTCACAGCCAGCCTTCATGAAGGCAAAGACTTGCTTGTCAAAATTAATTTCTTTTTATGACAAGGTTACCCACTGAGCTGACCAAGGCAAGCCACTTGCAATCTTTTTGGTTTCAGTAAAGCTTTTGATACTGTCTCTCACAGGATCCNCAGGATCCTTCTGAGCAAAATGTCCAGCCCACAGCTGGATGAACACATCATGCAGTGGGTGAGCAAGTGGCTCACGGGTCTGGCACAGAGGGTTACAGTGAATGGAAGGGGTGACATCAGACTGGCAACCTGTTACTAGTGGGGTTCCACAGAGCTCCATCCTCAGCCCTGTGCTCTTCAACATCTTCACAAATGACTTGGATGCAGGACTCGAGGGGATACAAAACAAGTTTGACAATGATACTAAATTGGGAGGATCTGTTGACTCCCTCTAAGGCAGAGAGATCCTGCAGAGAGACCTGGACAAATCAGAGGGCTGGGAAACAGCAACCGTATGAAGTTGAACAAAGACAAGTGCCAGATTCTGCACCTTGGACAGGGCAAACCTGATGTATGGACAGACTAGGGAATGAGATGCTGGAATCTGGGGGTCCTGCTTGGCAGAAAGCTGAATATGAGTCAGCAGTGCCCTGGCAGCCAGGAGGGCCAACTGTGTCCTGGGATGCATTGGGAGCTGGACTCTATGATCTTTTCCCCTTTTCTAGTTGATTAAACTAGCTCAGAAGTGAAGGGTGACAACATCTAAACATCCCATCTCTGCTATGCAGAAGGACTTTGGGAAGAATACCATGCAGGTAGAGCTGTGATGGAAAGTTAGATCAGCAGGATATAACTGTCAAGCAAGAACTGATCAAAGAGGCAAGACTAAAGAAAATAGTTTGTTGAAAGTATACTTACGCTGGGAACCATAATGACTGCAACTGGGCAGAAATTTGGCCTTGCTTGTTCTCCCAGAGGCATTATACCTATCCCAGTATCAATAAATTCAGCTTCTGACACCTGAAAAGAACCTCTTTTTCATCAGCCTCCCCCATTCACAGAGATACCTTTCATCTAATGCTGACCCATCCATTTCACTTTAACTGGATGCAGTAAAGAATGGTGGCATTGCCAGAAGGCAAATTGCAACACTTTTTATAGCTTAGGTTGTATGATTAAATCTCTCAGAATCAGAATACTACAGCATATAATGAACTTGCATCTTGTAAAATGAAAGGGACAGCCAAGTGACAGAAGGCAGTGGCTTAATATGACACTGCATTATAATGCAGTTCTGGAGAATAAAATTCAATTGAAATTATTTGGATGGAAAATGTTTGATCATACGCAAGTTTTTTTCCAGAAAAAATGTTGCCTTGGCTGTGCTGAAGCTTAGTAGAAAAGGACAGTTTTCCTTTATATCTTCCCTAGGAAATAAAGACAGAAAAAGTACCTGCAATTTCTGTACCAGTAGAAGTGCCAATCACTCAGAAATTGACAAATGGGGTTTGAAAACATTTCTGAAATTACATTCATAGTGATAGTATGAACACTTAGAAAAAATAAAAATGGTTGAAGTAATAGAAAATTTCATAAATATTTCATGAATATTTTATCCAGGTTTGTGGGTTTTTTTCTTAACTTAGACTTTGTTTTTTTCATTCTGTTGCTGCTGGGGAAATTTTAAAATATTCTAACAGCTTTCATGCCTTATTCTTTTCTGCCAGTCCTGCGGACTTCTATCGACCCAAACAATACTTTTCTTTTACCAGGGACTTATACACCATAAAAGACAAAAAGTAATTTGAAAAAGGCTCCAGATCTAACTGGGCAGACAAGGATATGAGAAGAAAACTAAGATTATGTAGAGAAGCTTTTATAGAAAAGGAACTAAGTATGCAAGAACAAGACTGCCTTTTGGAGATAAAGAAGTGTGAAGTTATATTGAGGCACACAGACTTCATGAATTTCCTGACTCTTTTTGAAGAAAACAGCAAAAGGTCCTTTGTTCGATACAAATAATAAAATAACAAGAATTACTGCTGTGTGGAAAGGGTGGGACAGGACTCCAGACGTGGCTTCAACAATGATCTGAATGTGTTGCTTCAGTTTTCAAGCAAAGACGCAGATGTAGAGCCTAAAAGGCAAGGTTATAGAGTGAATGCAAATGAGATTTTGTAATGGACACCTCTGAAGCAAAACCAAAACTGAAACAGACAAGCATGCTCAAATCACAAGGTAACTGCCACCCCAATTTTTGGTTTGTTGTTGGTTTTTTTTTTTGGTTGTTTTTTTTTGTTTTTTTTTTTTTAAATTGGCCTGGTAAACAGTAAGCCTGGTAACAATCTGTTAATCAATCTGTCAAGCTGTGGGAGCACTGAATTACTGGCAAAATTTGAATGTGGCTGCCAGCGATAACAGGTTGAAGTGTGATCCAGGCAAAAAAAGGACATTTGAGTGATCTCATGAGGACTTTAAAGGAAAGAGTAATTGAGGGCATGCAGCTACATGCAGCTGAGTAATAAAAAGGGAACAGAGTTTCTTCAGAGGTAGTGTGACAGAACATCCACAAATCTGTCTTTGATTTTGACAACAGTTTCCTGGAAAAGTAAGACAGTTTGTATTCAAGAAAACATTTGTTACAATGCTACAACAGAAATTATTAGGAATTTTAAGAGGAATCATACTTTAAAGCTCAGTCATGTCCCAGGACAGAGTATGGAAAACTTCTGATATGTTCAAATCTCCTCTATGGTGAGTAGGACTTCTTTCCCAGTGATTTTCTCAGGAACAAAATCTGGGTATTTTAAATAAATCTTCAGGATTTCCAAGAGAATATAGTGCAGTGATGGTTGAAAATGGGACCTGTGATTAGTTAGGACTAATACAACTTTTAGAAAAAAAAACTTTGAAAGACAGCTGCACAGGCCAGAGATGACGGTTGCAATGTTATTTATATTACTGGCAATCTAAGCAATCATCAGAAGAGACTTCAAATCCTGAGTACAAAGAAGAAATACCCAAGAACAAAGATGCCAGTCAGGAGTGATACCCAGCTTGGCAAAAATTACAAATGCACCAGAGTTGACTTATCTATCTATTGCACAGTACCAAACACGCCAGGTGTGACAGCACTGAGCACACAACCCCTGAAATGGAAACATATGAAGTGTGACCGCAGCTGGTGGATTACAGACCTATGGTAACACCTCAATGCTTCTGACAAACTCAGAAATCCCTTGACCCCTTCTTGACTGGCATGAGAGATGGTGACCAGCACCCAGTCATCCCCGTGGTCTGGGCACTTTTCTCCCCAAGGTCTCAGGAGCAGCAACAGCCTGCGTCACCCTGTGAGCTCTAAGAAGCATGATGTTCCTACTGTGCAATCTGCCTTGTAGCACAAAAAGAGAGACTAGTTTCAAGAAGAGCAGAAACCTGTTTTTGAACAAGAATCTCTGGAGAGAAGACCCCACAAGGACTCAAAAATAAAAAATGAATGTCAGCCTCAAACCGAAATAAGATGCAAAGCCCTTGACAATGAAGCTTTCACAAGAAAAGTGACAAGAAACATTTAGCAAGACACCATACAAGCTGAGGCCTACTAGACTGGCTGGGTACACCTTAATGTGAAAAAAGTCAGCCTCAGTCATCTATTAACTCTGTAACATAACTTAAGGAAATTAAAATGTCAACAGTGGGCCTCATCTACTTGAATGCTACAATGCAATGTTTCTTACCGCTTTGCTCTATTATCACAACCATTAGGAAGATGCAGAGTGCTATCTCCCTAAATTTGCCCCTGCTGTTTGGTTGGAGGGAATGAGATATGATATCTGTGATGCATATACAGGACAAAGAAATTGTGCTTAAAAAGTGTAAACTGTCAGGACAGTCCATACAGACATGCTTGAAAAGTCCACCTCCTTTCTGTTACTTCCTAACAATTGGCTAGTGAAGCACTTGGATTCACACACAAAAAAAAAAAATAATTCCCACCTATTGATTTATATATATATATATATATGTATGCAGATGTACTCATAAATGAACATACAGAAACTGAATGAAGCAAATACTAAAGAACATAAAATTTCTTACGATGTTGCTGGGTAGTGCATTATGTTTTGCACACTTGCACTTGATGGTAATGCACATTCAAGCATACTATAATGTGAAAATGCAAATACTGAAGTGAGGTCATGTGGAGCTAGTTATCAAATCTAGGCACATGGATTTTATGAATAAGCACATGAAGTAATTCCAGCCAAATTATAAGCTGGGTAATTCTCCTCCAATTGCCTGTATTTTCCTTGAGATTTGAAATGGATACAGAATTCTTCATTTCCTAGGCTAAACCTTTCTGGCTGTGAATTTTATGCTCATGAAAGATGCCAGACTAGTGGCCTGGAGACCAAAATCTCCTTTATGCACAGAACATAGTATGTTACAGGCAGAAGCAGTGCAAGTTCTCTTCATTCTTCTAGTAACACTGTTTAAACATGGTCAACTGCTTTTTGAGGGTTATAGCATGTTTCACAGAATCACACAGAATCATTTCAAGACAGACTGGAGTGAATCAGACAAAGTGGTATATATGTCAAATATTATGATGCTAGATATAAATCAAATACCTTTGAGAAAGATGGGTATTTTAAACATTATGGCAAACTTATTGTTAACCTAAGTGGACTGGAAGATTAAGCATGATCAGCTGACATGAGGTAAAGTGGCCCTTATCTATAGTAACGTGTATTTCTCCAAATCATCTTATTTTATGGGTGTTCTTTAGTGATATGATTTTTCAATTTTTCCTAAAGCCCTTAGTACCTATTAAAACTTGAGATTCTGCTGAAATATTGAACAGCATGCTATTTCAATGAATATAAAAGATGCAGAGGAGTGCAAATAATTGGTAAGGGAAGCAAAAAGTATTAATGAAATTCCACGATCAATAGGTGTTAATTGTAGAAATAAATACTTATTGTCCCAATTAGCTTATAAATCAGGTATAAAAGGTACACCAGCAATACATCAGGTCAAATTCTATTTGGAATTTTTATGTCAGCAATGATGAAATAAAAAGAGCAAACATGCATTATAGCTACTTCCATTCTGCATTTTTTCTGTAAAAAAGAAAATGGGAGACTCCACACATGTTTTATAATGGATTATTTTCAAGTTTAGCAATAACTACAGATGTTACTTGCCATTATGTACTTATGTTAAAAAAAACCCAGGTCAAGTGCATTTTTTCAAACATTTTAAAGGAGCTGACTTCAGTGCTCTGTTATCACTCAAGTGCTGGTTTTTAATATTCATAAAATAAAGAGAAAATTCAGATTATTAGAAAAAACACACTTAGTTTTGTTACACTCTGATTCCTAAAGATTCAGTTATGCTAAACAACTTTTCCTAAGTTTAAAACAGGTACAGAAGATAAGAATTTATGGCACATTGGAAACTGCTTAGAACAGTGCAAATAATTTTAATTCCACTAAACGTTCCAGTGTCTCAGTATTACAATCTGAATACATTACATATAATATAATTTTTAATCATTACTGGTAACTGCTAAAGGCAGTGAAAGTTTGGTGTCATAGAAGTAATCAGAATAATACAGATCACTTAGGCAGAGTGCCAAATTGACAATGAACTGTATAAGTGACCTGTCTTAACCGCTAACGGAACTTTGTAAATTCTGCTCAAGTGCATTACAGGTGTCTTAGCACCGTGGAGACCAATGCAATACACCTTTCAACAGAGAATATCTGTCATACTCACAGTATGTGGCGTTTTGCCCCAGTGGAAAAAAATTTAAGAGGTCACATTAATTAACAAAATGAGCAAAGCTCTTTGTGTTGTATTGCAAAGGACTAACAAACTGGTGCTTTTTCTGTCTATCAAACTATCCCTTTTTGTTTGTTTGCTTGTTAGTTTGTTGGGGTGGGGAGGTGTTTGTTGTTTTTTGGTGGGTTTTTTTCAAGGTTTTCAAGCAGGAACACAAAATCATAAAGGTTTTGGGAAAAATACAAGAATAATTTAACCTAGGGAGACTCTTCATTGGCAAAAAATGTATGAAGCTCAAATGATTAACCTTCCAAAAAGAATGTTAATATGTAATTTTAGTGATGTTTTCCAAGTCTCTACAGTAAGAGAAGGCATCAGATAGTAAAAATATCTCTAACTAGCAGACAAACATGACATGCTGTCTAACTCAAAGTCCTGGTGTGTTTCCTTCTCTGATGTGAAAGACTCACTTGCCCTAATGAAATAACCTTTGCTTACTGTCTAAATTCCTCTTCTCAACTGCACTTCTCTTGAAGGTATTTTTGGCTTGAAAATGACTGAAATATGGAGACAAAAGTGAAGGGTAGAATCTGTCTCTTCCTTGGTCTTAGGCAATAGGTCAGCAAACATTGACCTCTTAGCAAATAACTAATTAAGTATCCTTCAAAAAATGAACAATGAAAAAAATGCCCATGAAATTTAGCTTATTTGTCTTTTTTATACAGATAGATGTACTAACAGACAAATATTTTATGTTATCCTAAACAAAAGCGTGCAGAAAATCTATACTGGAACTTAACAATGCTGAAATCACATAAAGAGTATGAGATAGCCTGTATCTGAAACACTTTAATATATTATACTATGGATCATAATGTTTTAATATAATAAATACCACTAATGTTTTATATGGCAAGTGACTTCATCTTGTATGGATCCCCTGGAATGTCCCAACTTCCAGTTAAAGATATTCTCTTTCATCTCTAAATAGATTACACCTTCAGCAGGTGTTTGGAATAGGCAGAGACTTGTAGCCTCATAAAGGGGGAAAAGAGGGATGATTGGTCAGACATGGAAAGTGAGAGCTGGTAATTACTTTCATGTGACACACAAGAGATGTTATAGCAAAGCTGACTAAAGCTGAGCATGACTTAGCCAGTCCTCTTTAACAATGATGTCACTCTGTTCTTGCTTTCTATAAAGTTATGATAAATAAAAGGGGAGGATTATTACAGTAACTTACTCTTAGTGGGCAAGGGGTGACATCAACAGCAGCTGAGCAAACTGACCAAACTTCGTTGTGTGTTGCTGAGGGGTTTTTCTCTAGCAATGACTAACAAGGGGCTAACAGTGTCCGACAGCACAAAGGGCCCTTCAAACGAAGGACACTTCTGGTGGAACTTCTGAATAGGAGCCACCCTTTTAACTTTTCTGCTTCATTGTATGGTTGCAAGATGTTTCTTTTGGCCTGCAGCAAGCTCTTCCCTTTCTCTGTTAATTCAGTGCACACACTCAGACTCAAAACTGGTCAAAAGTTATTCCAATGGTCTTTCCAACATAAAGCTGTATGATCCACATTTTCTGCCTCATCTACTGGTATTGTGATAACGTTTTTGTTCATTGCAAATTACAGAACATCTTTACAAAAGCAGCTTATGCATCTTTGGAGCATGGATTTTACCAGCAACAACACAAAAAAGTTAGACATATTATGGAGAATGTTAAGCCTCTGGTTCATCTGTGGGAGAATGCTATGTTTAATTACATTTTCTTTTTTCATATTGATAGAGACTTATAACAATCCTGTTTGCTATTTAACCTCTGCAAATTTGCCCTCTCTAAAATTACACTTGGCCACCTGGAAATATTTACCAATGGAACTGAAATGCTCATGTGAAAAGACTACCAGTGTAAATTGAATTCTTACCCCTATGGAGTAATGGCACTTACACAGTGCAGCTCAGGATATAACTACAGGGTGCTCTGAGAGAAGGTCAGATACTTTGAGCTCTTCCCCTCAAACTAACTTTTTTGTGTGAGGCATACAGCTTTTGCACTGATAATATAAAGGGCATATGACATTACTTCCAACTTCTCTGTCCCACAGGCACTAAGACAACAGTTCCAAGAGGGAGCTGCAGAGGCTGGACATCACATTACCAAAATGTTCCCCAAGGTAGGACAATTCAAATGCCTTTTCTGAACATTATTAAACAAAAGATAGAGTGTGAAAGCTAACCATTCTCTTGTCCAAATACTAATAATGTAGAACTTCTCATTTTCACAAAGACTTCTTGAGAGGGAAACAAACAGAATTTTCTAAACTGAATCAGTGAATAATGATCCCAGTGGTAGCATCTGGAAACTCATGCAGAAGACGAGCTGAGAAGTACTACAGATACTGAAATGGTCAACCACAGACCAGTTAACTGTATTCTAAACATTTTCTGTCTGAGGTTTTGTGCATCTTGGTTTGTTTTTACAGTTCGTAAGTAGGTAGCAATATATTTTAGCAAGTAGGAAGAAAAGTTTGGGAACCACTGTAGGATCTCATTTTAATCCTTACCACAGACTTCTTTGGTAGCCCTGAACAGCAAACTCGCACCTCATATCTTCAAAGTTAAAAAACTGACATACCTCTTTCAAAGGATTTAGTGATTAATCAGCTGATTTCTTAAAAATATATATATACTAAGTATTCATGCTACCAGAGATCAGTAATTTTTATCCCTTATACTTAGCTTCACTTTTCAGTTAGAATGCATTTAAAAGACAATTTTAGATTCTGTGCAGTTCATACTGCATGTTAGGCTATTACTGCATCTCAGAATATGCTTGGGAACAACTAACTTTTTCTTCTGGGATGACTAGATTTTCAGCACATGCCTAAAAATGTCTTACATCTGTAACACTGGTAATTTATGTCCAAATATGTCTATATTTGCATGTCCAAATAGCTCATTGTATGTAGAGATCAGGTATTGGAATACCTAACTGTTCCTTAAGCAGTTATTTCATGTCTGTGGGCTGGGGAGCTCAAATGAATCTACTGGGATGGCTTTTACACAAAAGAATCACCTCCTGACTTTCACCCCTCTTTCTGAGTCAGGTGTCGTCCTGCAATTCTAGCTTCACTGCCTGTTTCCGTTTACAGATGCCGACATGCTGCAGACTTCCCATAAATATTAGGACAGCCGGCCATACCTGGGCGATTCAGACCAGTTTTGCAACTAGACAGCAGAGGCAGTCTTTCCCAGTGATTCAGCTTTGAGACTGTGAGAGAGCAGTCTAATGTATACAGAAGATGTTTTCTTAACTTTTCATCTTAACCAGAGCTTGACGTGCGACTTCAACATCACTGGCTGAGGAAATGTTTCCAATTGCCTGTGATCAAAGTTAACCAATAATCCGATACAGTGTTTTTGCTCTTAAAAGCACTCACCAAAATGACTGTGAGGTGTCTGGATTGAGTTTTTATGTATGAAACTTTCCTCTGTTCTAGAGCAGCAGTTCAAACCTGACCTGTGTCAGTTGTGATTATACATGGTTATTCACAAGGCTTCCTTTTGTCTATGGTAGATTTCCTTTTAATTTAGTGGCAAGAGATGGGCTTTTCTGAAGGTGACTCAGGGCAGGAACAGTTACATCTTGCTCTGAATCACCTTCACGAGCTTTCTTGTTCTTTCCACAGCATGGAGACAGGAGTGCCTCACTACCACATAAGGACACTTCTTGAGTAGTCCCACTGGTGGTCCATCTAACCCCTCTTTCTCATTCCAACACTGGAAACAGTAGATGCTATTTGGAGAGAGAATGTGAGCCTGGCCGCTCCTTCAAGATCCCCAGCATCCGCAATTGTTGTATTAAGGATGTTAAAGGATATGTCCCTGCCTATTCCCTCTGGTAGTTTTTAATGGACCTTCTTGAGTCTTCTGATACTGTCTGCCTCCACAGCCTCCTGTGGCAACAAATCCCAGAAGCTTAGTCTCCATTGTGTAAGCGCTGTATCTGTTTTAAATCTTCTCCTACTAGTTTCAACGCATTCCCCCTAGTACTGCAGGATTTGGTGAATAACAGTTCGGCATCACCTTATCTACCATCTTCATGGTTTTCTAATCCCCAAGCACATGCTTTTTCAGCCTTCCCTTCTCCAAGCTGCCTTTCAGTTTCTTGATTAAGCAGCTGCTCCAAAACCTTAATAGTTTTAGTGTCTCTTCTCTAACTCTGCTACGTCCTGCTTGAGATGCGGAGGCCAGAACTGCAGACAACATCCACTTTGTGGATGCACCAAATATATAGTGGCAAAATGGTGTGAGAGCTCTGTCTTGCTGTCACACTATTCCTAAAAACACCCAATTTTTTGTTGCCTTTTTGAACTGTCATTGCACGTTACATTTTTAAGTTTGGAGACCTCTAAATGATACATCCAAGACTCACCTCTCCCTAGTCTGCAGATACCCCTCAAGAATACTTACCTGAATGTCACTTCTACATTGGCTATTTGCTGATTTGTATGAAAGGATTCACTTCTTTCAGCTCAGCTCCCACTCAAAGCAAGACACTACAACAGGCAGCTCTGCTGAATGTCTCCAGAATTTGTTGAACTGAGGGCATGAGCAAGTCTCTGTGTACCCAAGAATGTGGGTGAGGAAGACTGTCCTGTGGCTGTCCCTGCTGTTCTCTCCTGTGAGCGAGCAGATTAAATTATTGTTCAAAGCTGTCAATTTGACTCTGAATTCACGTGAGATGAATTCAGTTTAAGAGGCAAAAAAAAAACCAGAACTAACCCCCTCAAAAAAGAATCTGCTTTATGAGAAATATCTGAACACTTCTTTGTTGTTTTTATACTTCCTAGATGCTTGGTTACTGTCCCTGAATGGGCAGCTTCAAAGGAGCAATTAAAAAATGTGTGCATAGATGCACAGTTGAGCCCTGTTTGCACACAAAAACTTTATTCTGAGCTACCTTATGTCACCCCTTTTAGAGGAGTCATCATGAGGGCATGACACCAATAAGCAGACAATGAATAAAGAAAATAACTGTTTATAAGTTCATAGTTGGCATACAAAAGTTATTGAAGAGGAACTGATATTCTAGGCAACTGGCCATCACTGCTGCCTATCAACCCTCTGTTCCCTCAACTGTTACTGGGTATTATAAAGCTCATTTTAAAAGCACTTCTCCAAGACCTACGAGCTTGGCAGGTACTATTTTGTCCTTACCAATAAACAGGCTTAAACCTAGTTGTTTCTGCACATTGTAGTCTGTAAGCAGACATCAGGCAAGTAGGTATTTAATTGTCTACATGTTACATGTCCCACCTGCACTGAACTACAAGTATAAAATTTCAACCATAAAATGTGAAGTCACATGAAAAAGTTTAACAGAATTGAAATTAAATCCAGATTTGAGGATCTCATACCCATTCCAAAAGTTCAACTTCATGCTACCAAGTCAAATCTCAATTGCTATAACCCCAGATTTGAGGAAAAATCTGAGATAAATTCTCAAAATGTAGGTTTACATTTGAACCTGGAATCTCAGAGTAATCTCCAGTGCTTGTTAAAACAGTGTTGGGGCAGGGGGTATGTGCACAGAGAAGGGGAGCAGCTTCATTATGCCAATAAATGATGACTGTTCATTGTACTCCCCTCACTTCCCCACATGTTAAATGCTTTCAGTAATTTCTTGTGTTTCCCTGGAAATAATAATTGAAGCCCAACCCATCTCTCAGATTTAACCTGTGTCTGTCTCGGAAATGAGTCCAAATATTATTTTAAATAACCCACATGAAAACCAGGGACCAGGAGAAACAAAACAGCAGCAAGGACTTGTTTGTCATTTTTGACCCACAGATCTCAGAAGAAATATTGACTCTTTCAACTTTACAGATGGAGACATGAGGTACTTGTCCTCCGCAGTTGATGGTAGAGCCATAGAATCTAGATTTCCTGGGTCGCCATCTAACACTCTATTCAGTAGACAGTTGTAAGCAGTCAGGCTTCCTCTTAAAAACATTTTCACTGCAGAATGTATTTACTTCATCCACAGTGGTTTTCTCCACAGGGGATTCACAATGACAACACAGCAACCATGCAGAAGGTCGATATATACGTTTTAATTCACTTGTTGGTGTCCTCAGTATGTCACTTATGTCAGTTCTCTGCTGGTTAGTCTCACAGATGGGAATATCTGCTGATGTGTGACACTGCAACATTTCCCAATGGCCTGTACATGATGACTACCTTGGAAGATTTGCCAGTGTAATCTCTTGTTGAGTTTAGCTCAACAAAAGGGGAAAGCTTATGAGCTTAATTCAATTCCCTCCCACACATCAGCAGATTTATAAGTAATCAAAACTTAATATGGAAAATGTATCTCCATCTTTGAGGAAGATAAACAAGATGAAATTGGACCTTTCAAACAAGAGAAAAACTGGGATCTGTTTTTAAAAGGAAAAGCCAAAACCTAAACGTTAATATGTAGAAATAAAATTAAGCAAATAGACTTTACACCAGATCTTCTACTGACGTAACTCAGTCTCTGAAGTCAGGAGAGCTACCCCAATGCATATTAACTAAGGGTCCAACATTCCTCTTGCAAACACAGTTGTAAATCTTTCCAAAATCCACAGGCAATATTACTTTGGGAAGTACATCAGTGAATAATCATCTGAACAGCTTTTACCTAAGATACGACTTTTTGTTTCTCTTCCCATCCACCAATGGTTAATACTTATCCTCAGAGTCAAAGCTTGATTCAACTGACTTCTGCTCCCACAGTCACCACTAACTTCAGTGGCATCAAGAGTTGGCCCTAAAAGCTAACAGGAGTCTGTAACTTACATGGTTGTGTGTGTTGTGATTTGATTAACTGTAGTAAAAGGAACACAGAACAGAGAATTCAGGGCTTGTCAGAGAAATAAGATGATTTCCTATTATTCTGAAGTTGGTCCAAAGATATCCTTGATAAAACTCCACTGACTGAAGTACAATTACATAAGAAATTATTTTGATGCATGCTTTAAGCAACAGTCAAGAGTTTTCAACAGCATGCAAATTAATTTAGTAGACTTTCAATAATAGCTTTAATTCACCTATAAATGTTACATGCTGCTCCAACTTTAGCCATAAATTTTTCACCCTACTTGGAGAAAAATAGGACCTGTCACCTGGTGGTCCTTCCCTTTGGGGTTTAAATCATTGATGTGACTCTAATCACAACCTTGAAATATCTTTGAAGACAGCATCACTCAAGATATTTTACACATTACAGAACTGTTTCTCAAGAAAAAAACTTCTGCACTAACGTACTGAAAAGTCACCTGTCAAATGAACAAGCTGTGTGAACAACTTTGGTTCTTTGGACTACTCTCTCCAGTTACAACTTAACTCCATACTCTCTCTATAAATTCAAGAGAATTCTCTTTGTAAATAGGTTTTTCCCAAAATGAAAAGTTTTGAACAAACTCTGATTATAACACATACTTGTGTCATATCACATCACACTAATAACATCATCTGTATCACCTGGCTTATATATTCATATGCCTTGGGTTTTATTTTTAAGTGTAAGAAGGCAACACATATTCTAAAATAACATGGACATGAAATATCTTTGTTAAAGCTCCCTGTTCCATGAGCTGGCAAGAAAAAATATCAATGAGTGACATGTCAGAAGACATAGGTATAGTTTAAAAAGAAAATTAACATACTTGCTTCTGTTAGTCAGATTGACTTTACATAAGGTTCTTGTAAAACAAAACTTATACTTACCCTGCCCCCTGTAAAAAGTGTCATCCATCAATATTTAAAAAAAAAGGCAAGAACTTGAAAGCTGTTATTTACCCTACCCTCTAGACCGAGTTCTTATCCTCAGATGAACTTTATTTTTTGACCAGCTCTCTAATTATTATTGAAATCACTGACCCCTCTAAACAGCACATAAGCATTTGAGTTAGTAAGCAACAGCAAGGCCAGCCTTAATTAGTCCACTTACATACAAGTAGAAACATAAAACTTCTAAATATAAGTTTATGGAATATCTTTTCTTATTATTACAGGAAAATATGGTACAACAGAGTGAAATTCCAGCTGATTTGCACAGAAACCTGTGCCAATGTGTTTTCTAGTGGCTGCTCTTCAAAGCAGGGATGGAGACGGATGGATACTGTTGTATGCAATTCGGAATTCCAAAGTAGTCAGTAAATCACACAATATCCAGTGGGTGAATAATGAAGTGGCATTGGGCCATTTTCTTAAACGGTTTGTAAGATAAAATCCACAATTAGGAAAAGAGAAAAAAAAAAAAAGAGAGGTTGCTGGAGTACTAACCTTTCTTTCTCAGTCCCATTCCATTAGTTATAACTAAAATATGCCTGTGAGCCAGCAAGATAGGCTCAGCATCACTCCAGTGTTTTATGTGGTATCAATTGGTGGTATCAGAATTTAAATTAGAAATCCCAACTTCACTAAATGAACAATGATTATCTAGACTCTGAGGCTGACAAAAAAAAAATCAGAAAGAAAGAAAAAAACCAAACCCAGCTACAGTCTTTCCCAAGAGCAATTGCCCTTTCTGGCAGGAAGGGGTAAAAATAGAGGCAGCTCATTAATATGGCTTGGCAGTGCTTAATGGCAGCTGGTCTGAAGAGTTAGATCAGTGGGTCTTTCCAGCAGTACTCCCGGACCACTGCCAGCAGGTGTTGCTGTGTTCAACAAAATGAAAAGGAGTGCGGGGGGGATGGGGAGAAAAATATTTATAAAGAGAGAAATAGGTGTGAAAAAAAATTAGTCACCGAGTAAAGCTTTCATTAGGCCTTTCGTAAAGCTATACACAAACTCCCCGAGGCAATAAGGAGCATGCTCTGAAATGAATAATGCTTTTCACTTCTCCTAAACTCCTTTCAGAAGTTATCCTGCGCTATAAATCACATACGTGCTTGCTGTGCTTCACTCGGTAGCCTTCTCGTTTTGTCACAGACCACACACTTTCGCCCCGGGAATCCTCTGCCCTGCCGCCGCAGTGGGAGAAGCCCGGTCCCGGCCGGGTGCTGCTCTAGGAAGGGTAGGACGGTCACAGCCGGCACCGCACCGCTCTGACTCCAAGGAGAAGATACCTCCGTTACTCCCAGGGCAAGTTTGCTATTCTCCGTAAAACCAATGCTATGTAAGGTCTCTTGCTGAGAATATGTCTGCTGCCAAATTGCAACAGGCACTGCACTACCAGTACGCAACTAATTTCAAAGAGTTTTAGGATGTCAATTAAAACCAAACTCAGCCTGGTCCTCAGAAAAACAGGATTGCAAGGTGAAAAAGTTGTCTGGCAAAACTTGGGTTTAGCATCCCCACTAAAAATAGGGTCCTGTGACTAACTAGGTATATACATGCTCATTATCTGTTTCTTGAAGTGTCTCACTGTCCCTGAAGGAAAAAAAGGAGGGGGGGAAAAAAGCAGAAAAAGTAAAAAAAAAAAGCACTGTTCTTTGTAACGACTGGAACCACCAAACTCAGGTTGCAGGAAAGCTACTGAAACCTGTTTAACTTATTATATGCGTATTAAAAATGGGAAACAAAACAACCTATCTGGTCATATGTTTCCTATTAACCTCTGATTTTTTTCTCATTTTACCAAAGCTGTTGTGCGAATATAGCACACACACCAGTTGGGATCAACACTACTATAAGGAGTCCCTGGTATTACTGTAAAATGAAAGTTTGAAATCTTTCTTTTCTGATCCAGATCAGCCATATTCCAAGACAGATTACCAACAGGACATAAAAATACAATTATAAGTACGATTCAGGCCAAAAA